>JARVGV010000578.1:27433140-27444231 GCA_031762435.1 Hypsolebias longignatus | reverse complement strand
TCAGACACACTCTTACTAAGTTCATCTTCCAAAACAATCACTTAGATCATCACTAAAATTGCTACATTCGTCTGATTATACATGCTCCGCCATTATTATTTACAATGCGCGTTGGAGCAGAGATGCCCAATCTTACGTCACAGACGACGTATGCGTAAGTTTGCGGATTTCCAGTAACGAAACACAGCGCCAAATTTAAAATAACTTTGAATTAAATTTTAATACTGTATATTTATGTTTGTTTGCAAAAACGAACATAGTTGAATGATACAAGATATTTATGTTGTGCCACTTTCTGCAAAGTTCATAAATCATGTCACAGACGCTTTAAAATCACCACTGCCCTCAGAGTTCAGAGGTTTTAGTTTCTTTCTACAACTTTGATTCCCCGTGCAGTGACCAGTGTGACGGCCTGTTGCTGTGTTGGAGTAGAGCGGCAACGAGAATCATAAAAATGAAAATAAAGCAGCGATCAGCTCCCGTCCACACGAGGACTGTACGGCTGTAAAACTCTGTTCTTCCAGTAAGAACCGGTGTTCCTGATGTAGCAGACCTCATTAGCAGGTAACACCAGGTGTCCAATCCGTCTGAGTGACAGCCATGTTCTTTTAAAGCTCTGTCAAGTGTCAAACTGCTCTCCAGTTCAACTCCTCGCGTGGTCCCGTCACTTCACTCCCCGGCACCGTCCAGTTCAGTAACCAGGACACGGGCGCTTTCAGAGAAACCTTTGTAAGCACCACAGTTATTAAGATTCAGGCGGGGTAGTGGCTCGATTCACCTTGAGCGTGTCAAATCTGTAGTCTGCGCCCAGACCAGCTGATAATACAAACTGTTAAATGTGAGCCGGAGTTGAGGACGAGGTGAGAGGAGCAAAGACGGAGGAGGTAGAAAAAGCGCGTCTCCCTTCGGGTTTGTCGTCAAACTTGAGCGGCCCCGAAGCCGTGACTTTGAAGTGGTGCCTTTGATTAAGGCATTAATTAAAGAGAAGCTGCTCGGAGGCGAGCAGATAACTGAACACGGAAGTGGAGCAGACAGTCGAGCAGGAAGCAGCAGAGCTGAGGAGTGACAGCTCAGAAGTTGTTCAGGTGTTTCTGGTTGACGGAGAAGCCAGCTGGCGCCGTGGTGACAGCTGGAACAAGAAGAAAGAAACGCTGCCCACGTGTGTGAACATCACCGCTTCTGTCCTGCTGCAAGCTGCAGCGATGCTCCACAAAGCACTCATGAAAACAATGATGGTGGATCAGCAGCAAACTACAACTCCAGTGTTGATTTATAGAAAATAAATGGGAACCGTTCTTTTGTTTCTATAGTCCCTTTGTTACTCCTGTAACCCTCTTCTCCCTTTTCACTTTAAGGCCTTTCATCTCTTCTTTTCTACAACACAAGAGTGACAGAAGATGGACAGACCCCTCCCTTTAATTATTTTTAATTATTACTGCCAGTCTGTTTTTTTTATTTTATTTTATTTATTTTTTTTGTTCTTTTTGTCTTGATCTGATTGTAAAGACTTCTCAAAGAAAACAGCTTGATTGTTGTTTTGTGTGGAGTAGTTATGAGCAGGCAGTATCTTACCTGCAATAAGCAGTCTGAAGTAGGCTTGTCGCAATTAACAATACAGTAAATCAATTAATCGCATGATAAATGAAAATGATCAACCTCATTTTCATTTATGGCTTTATCGTTTCTTCATGTCTCTCTCTTTTTCTACTGAAGACACTGGATGACAAAAGGCTAAACTCTGGTACTTTTCACTGGCCCCTCCCCCCCTTTCTCTTTTCTATTTAAAACATGTTTTACTCATCCAAAATCACGTTTTTTGGATCGTTAAAAGCAGCTAAGCTGAGAAGCTAAGCTACAAGCTAAGCTAACGGGGGGGACCTCCGTCTTGTTGAAGCTTCAAAATTCACAGTTGAAACTTGTGCCTCCGTGTTAAAAGTTGGTTTTCTCCTCAAAAAGAAGCTGAGAACTTGTTTACTGATTTTTTATTTTTATTTTTATTTTTTATTAAAAGATTTGCGTGAACTACACAGCATCCGCCATTTGGTGAACAAAAAACAGGAACAAGAGACGGCCCATGTCACGAGACGGCCCATGTCACGTCAAGGGGCCTCCCTCTCATTGTTGACTCACTCACTATCCATCCTTCTGTTCAAAAAGTCTTATACTGCCATCCAGTGGTCAAAAAGATACTTCACTCAAAACAAATTAATAATTTCTTCTTAAATTTGACAATAATTACTAATTATTGTCAAATTTCAACTATATTATTGTTTATCGCAGTAATTTCGGAGATACTTTATCGCCCAGCAAAACTTATTATCATGACAGGCCTAATCTGAAGTCCCGTTCATACCTGCCACTGACATCTGTCACATCTGATATGATCGTACATGACATACAGATGTGAACACTCAAAACAGATTCAAGACACTTTGGCTAATGCTGCATTCAGATGTAGTTTAAAATATTTGCTAGCTGTCTGAACACCTGAATGTATTTTTTGTGGGAGGGGCTTGTAGTAAGAGCTGCCAATTAAGACAACTAAGTCAGAATTGATCAACTAGTGCATCAGTGGGCTGCTGTTTGGTCAGTGTAACATGTTCTGGTTGTTTTTGAGACATTCAGACCCATTGTGGTCTCTGTAGTAAACCACAGTTATTATTCTATCTAATTAGTGTCTTCCTGTTGTGTACCTGGTCGTACATCGGTGTAAACTATGATTTTTTTTAAAGGAACACTAAAGTTGTGTGACTTGTCTTATCGTTGCCAGCCGGGGTTTTATAAGGGCGTGGCGGGTTCTCAGGTGACCCTGTCCAGCCTGGTCAACCAGTCCCGGGCCATGCTGGAGGAGCAGGCGCGCCTCCTGCTGACGGAGGCGGAGCGTCAGACCATGAGCTACTACGTGGAGGAGTACAGAGACGGGCACGTCGGCATCGAGCAGCTGGTCATGGCGCTGTTTGAGCTCCTCAACACGCACGCGAAGGTGAGCTACGAGCACGCAGATCAAAGGAGAGTCCGTTTTTCTCTGAGCAGGGATCTGTACCGGACCTGCTGGATCTGAAGCTTCCTGACGTTTACAACAAGGAGGTTTTTATTTGTTGCACTTTGAGTCTCATCATCCTCACCTCCTTAGTCTCTTGATTCTGAAACCATCTGATTCATTATGTGTATTTTTTATTTCCAGGGCATGAGCTCAGTATGAATCGCTAAATATTTGTACACCCCCTCAAGATCTTTCACTGAATTATGAGCTCTTTTCAGTTAAACAACCGTTAAAAAAATAAGAAACTTCAGTATTTCATATTACATTTATATACAGTACTGTGCAAAACTTTTATTATTCATTTTATTTATTTAGCCATTGTTGTAGTCTTATAAAACAGTTTTATCTTTTTAGTTTAACTTTAGCTGCTTTTTGAACTCAGAATCTTAAGAAGGCTCCTAAAAACGTGTTTAGGCTCTTTGGTACCATCAGCTTGTCAGAAAGATTCAGTTTGCTCCTGATTTTAAGTTCATCCTAAAAAATACCAAAGATAAAACAGTTTGATGGACAAAAAAAATAAATTAGCTCCACGGTGATATCCAAAAGGGTAAAAAAGCTGAAGACATGTCAATAACCAGCTGAAGGATGAAGCAGCGCTCAGGTTTTTACCTTCAGGCACTGTTCATCTTCTATGGATAGATTTCAGGTCTGACATTTATTTTATTTTCTCTTCAACATCATCACTTCCCTCTTTTTGAAACATTTCACAATATTAACAAGTAACTTAAAAATGTAAAAATAAAAACAGCTAAGCACAGCAAACTTTAAAAAAAAAAAAAAGTTTTGAAGACCTATTGCTCAAGAGCACTTTAAGGCAGAGTGGGGTCCGATCCTGGTCCTGAGGGCCACTAACCTGCATGCTTTAGATTGTATTTCTGCACCAACACACCCGACTGGAGCTGAGCCACCGTACTGCTGGAGTTCAAACCACTGTGGTCAAACCTTAAAAACACCGTCGTGCACGTTTTGGGACATTATGAAGCGTCACGCTCAGCGTATGTTCTGGATGACACGTTCTCACTCCTGATCCGCTCAAGATCATTTAACAAAACTTAACACACATTAGCTTCATCGCTACACAGTGTTGCGTACTCATTTCATCGCCCCAGCTCTAAAGTCAAGGTCACAAATCAAGGTCAAAGGGTTCCTGGTGCCATCTGCGTTTCTCTTGTGGCCTCTGTCAGCCATCTTGATTCACGTTGACTCCAAAAGGTCATTAGTTGTGGATGTGCATTCAATCGTGCATCCCTGTAATTAAGTTGTGATACTCTGAGTATGAAACAAAGATTTTAGGTGATAAATTTAATCTGAAGATTCTTGATTTATGTCAGTAAAGTTACAACAACACGTCATTACTCTGTAAACACATGCACTGCATGTGTAGGATTCTGCGTGTGGTAAGTTGATTTGTACTTTTCTGTCCCTCACAGTTCTGTCTGCTGTCAGAGGTCCGAGGCCTGGTCACCCCCCAGGACCTGGAGCAGTTTGACGGGCTGGTGCTCCGCCGAGAGATTCAGGCTCTGAAAGCGCGCCAGGGGCCGGCCGGGACCACGGCCGTGCAGCCCGACTCCCTGTCCATGGTGTCGTATCCGGACAACTCGTCTTCAGCCAGCTTCATGACCAACACCACCCTCAGCTCTGCACGGGTAGGTGGTGACACCATCACCTGGTCCAGTTCAGCTGCTTCTTTACTCTGGAGTCGGTCCACATGAGAACTTGTCCGACATGTTTGAATGTTTTTCAATACAGTGAATGTGTTCGATGGATCCTCATCACTGTACGTTTGTTTTTACTCCTTGTATTTCACTTTTCATCCCACCACACCTGAAGTTAAAGGACTGACCTTAGCCAACACACAAATAACTATAATTCAATCATTGTTTCACATATCAGGTTAAAATTTGGTGTGGTGGTAGCTGACGGTCACTCACAAGACGAGCTCTGAGCTCTAAAGGTGAATTTATTCACTTCAACAAGACGTGACACAACCGAGCTGCCATTACGTAGTTGTGCACGTCTTTGTCTCACAGAGTGCATGTAGTCCAGGAGAAGACGGGGGGATAACCATCATACTTCCTCTCTCTGCACTCCCACTGCAGCGCACGTCACGTGCACAGCTAAGCATATAAACAACATATAGATGGACTGAGGTGTTGGATGAGGAGTGGGAGGAAGAGGAAGATGTGGTTTTCTTCTTGAGGACCACAAAGATGTCCATCTTGCTCCGATGATGACCAGCTTCTGGGAGCGGCCATTTTCAGCCAGTTCACATGCAGAAGAAACGTGCACTGTTCCGCACGAACAAACACGCCCGTGAAGTTCTGACCGATAACACAGTGCATGTCGTATAACTCGCAAGACGCGCAGTGTTTCCCCGAGGTCACTTGTCTTGGCGCTCGTCTGTTCTGTGACGTGTCGACGGGTCGAGAGTGGAGACGGACACACGTCTGTTGTGCGCTGTTCATGTTGAGAGCTGTCGAGCGGGGGGCGGGCAGTTCCGTGGGCAGAGCACTCGGTTCTGTTGACAGGGCGGGGGCCGTCCTTGGATAATGGTATGGGAAACACTGGTTCTGACTGGGGTAAGCACAGCTACGCCATTTTCATCACGCAGCAGCGTCAGCGACCCGGTAGAGTGGAAATATAAACCTGCTTCAGCTCAGCTCACGTTGATGGGAATAGTTTTGTGTTGCAAAGCTAAAGATTGTGACGTTTTCATTTTAATTAGTTCTTTATTTGTTTTTATTACTACACGCCCGTCCAGAGACTGTGTTTGTAGGCCTGTCTGTGAACTTCTGATCCTCTCAAGATAAGTTCATGAAACTTGGTACATGTGTGCCACCTATTATTTTAATTCCCCCAGCTTCAAGGTCAAGGTCACAAGTCAAGGTCAAAGTTAAACAAGGTCTTTACTTGTCTGGACCAAAACCCCTGATCCGCTCAAGAAAATTAAGTGAAACTTCAAACATGTATGCATCATCATGTGTAATAGTTTAATCATCCCGGTGTCAAGGTCACAGATCAAGGTCAACAATTATAAAAAAGTGTTTGTCCGTGTGTTGCTGTAGAATAGTTTGTCGCCGGCGTATAATGTGCCGTATGCGCTACTCTTCAGATACATCATGGGTTTAAAAGTGACACATTTTTCTACCTGTGGAGATGAAATTGTCTCCAGCTGATATTTTACAGGTTGTGTTTTGCTCTCCTTCAATAACACCCCCCTCCCTCTGTGTAGGAGAGGCTGCTGTGGCTGATAGACATGATGGAGGTAGGATTTACTGCTGAAAATGATGGTTTCTTTCACAAACACTCAGAATCTGCACTAAAACAAGATGTCAAGCTCCCTAAAGGGAGACGTGACGTAAAAAACACACTTTCACTTCTGTTTGTGCTTTTGCAGTGAATTTGTTTGAAGTGCCTTTCATTCTTTGTGTTTTCTCTTCTTCTCTCTTGACTTTGAGAGGACCTGTTGTGCTTTTGCACTTTGTTCAACCCCCTATAATGAAGGTTTTTGACTTATGTTGCTCAGATTGTGCTTATTTCTTCTAAGAATCTGATTCATGCACACCAGAGATATTCAGTTTTGAAGGACTGCATCAGTAATTACAGCACATGTACCATTTTCAGCCATCTTTTTTCCTTTAAGTTTTAATAAAACACAACTTTGACAGAAGTCATTACATTAAATCCATTCGGAGGATGCGTTTGTGACACCAACCAAATGAACTTAATGTTTTCTGTAAATTGCTGCAGCCACTTCGCAGAATGAGCAATTTCTCCTGCCAAGTTCTTCAAGGCTGCGTCTATAAAGTAAAATGTTTAATATCTTGGAGAAATGCAGCAGAAACATTTGTTTTTCACTTTTTCTCTGGTTTCTAAAATACGGAAAGTCAAAATATTTTGCTCAAGAGTTGGAGCTTTTGTAATAAATTATATTTTTTTATATAATTACAGACTGTACATGATTATTTTTGGTTTATTCTGTTATAAATAATAAAATATGCAACTTTTGTATGTTTTTCAAAGTAGGTTTGTTAAAAAAAGCAGTTATTTTTCTTTGATTGATGAATCACTGTGTATAAATTAGATATCTGGTAAAAAATAAGTTTAAAATGATGATAAATGCTTTATAAGATTAAGTGAAATACAACAAAAAAACCTAAGTTCAGAGTTTTGATTGAAAAGATGTTTGAGTTACAACAATTTAGTTTAAATGTAGCTGTTGGTAGACAAATAACTAAAAAGCGCTGCATTCAGCTGAGATTGTTAAGAATAAGTAAAAGATCTATAACTTTTAATATTGCAGTAAAATAAAGAGGCCTTCAACCATAAAATTCATCCTGAATGTGAATAAATCCATTTTTCAAGAAAACCAAGTCTGTTTGAGCTTTCATAACCAAAGCTGACGTCACTGAACATCACAGGATAACTAATAACTTTTAATAACTTATTATAACTAAATTATATCATATTACATCAAGTAATATGCATAAAACATGACAGACGTCTCCCATTCTAAATCCTGTGATTGGCAGGTTGCACAGACCCTCAAGCTTTAATACCAGTTTATCTTTACACACACCTCCCATTTCAGCTCTGTGACTACCTCGTTTGGCGTCTGAGGCGTAACAGCGGCAGGTTGACTTTAACACCTTCAGCCTCCATCTTGTTTATTTCTTACATCACACCTAGATGGGAGGAAGGCATCTCACTGGATCACATTAACTCACCACGTCACAAAACGCTCTCAAGCCTGGCCTGAGACGTCCTCCGGCCGACGTGTGGGGTCAAGGTGGCGGCGTGGGTTTGTGGTCAACTCGTCATAACACCTCTGACCTGCCGTGTACTGTAGTCACAGAGCTGAAATGATTGATGTGTGTAAGGTAAGCCAACGTTGCAGCTTGAGGCTGTGATGCTCCTGGAAGGATTTACAATTGGAGATATCTGGAACACATTTTATCGCAGCAGTCCACGTGAATGACAGGAACTAAACCCCACATTGTTTTTGATGCCGTTACGTTGACGTCAATTACGAAATCTCACATCTTGGTGAAATAAGGTTAGCTCGGATGGTGGCTCGTCTTTTTGGCTTCTTCAAGGAACTCTGAAGGAGGCTAGCCAGTCGTGCTCTGGGGGTTAGGACATCAAGACATTTGGAAAGCATCCCTACCGCCCGTCCTTACCTGGCAGAGACCAATGTACATTTGCAGGAACTTTTTTATTTGCCAAAAAAGTTGAGCAATTTCTTTGCAAACTGCTGTTTTTGGAGTGATAGCAATGTTCCTACCTTCAGTTTTTAAAGCCAGTCTGTAAATACGCTGATATATGTTGGATTGTGTCTTTATCCAGCTGAAAAGTTGGACCTCCTTTTGTAGCCACTTTTTAAATGCCCATTTGATCATCGGCTGTTTGTGCTGATTGTCTTTTAGTTTTACTCTCGCGTGCGTTTTTTATTGCACCTTTATTTGGAGAAAGGCTTTGTGTCAAGTTTGCATACAGGCTTAAACCGAACCAAGCCGGCCTCTCGTAAATACGTGCAAATGTTTGGCTGGACGAAGGTCACTGACTGCACACACGGACAAATACTCACACATGGACAGAAACTCTGTCTGAGCTGACAGCAGAGATACGCCGACGACTGTCTGCACATTTATCAGCCCAACGGTCCTTCTCATTCAGATTCCTCAGGTGGACTTAGCCTTCCCTTCCTCCGAGAAGCAACATTTACATACGTCAATTAGAGTGACGTGTCTGTGCTGGTCTGTGTTCTGCCTCTGTGTGTGTGTTTGTGCTGGTTTGTGACCCATGAGTGATTTCTACCACCGCTGTGTGAAGCAGATTAGAGAGCTGGGTTGGTTTTGGTGGACCTCTCAGAGCCAGGTGTGGATTTGGATGCATACAAATTATTTTGGTTTGTTTCGCTGTTTGTGCTGGGAGATTTTTGATTCCCAGTCTCCCTACACAACAACACAAATCAGTTTGTACAGTACATTGGCCAGACATTTAGCTGAACCCCCTCAAGATATGAGCCAGATTTGATCCGGCTGCGTATCTGATCAGACAGTGAGTTTATATAATCACACTCTGTCACTGCGACTAAACCACGAGGAACCAGAAGAACTACAAACCAAAGGAAAGTGGCTTACAGCCTCTTGTCAGCCGCTTAGCACATCTGACAAAAGACCAGAAAAAATAAACACAAGCTGCAGAATCCACAAAAACAACTGCAGCCGATTGACAGCTGAAGTTTGAAACCATAACGATTTAATTTTTAATTTGTTGGACCAAAGCTATCTGGCAATAAATGATAAAAAAAAAAAAATCAGAGCAGCAGCTAAAAGCTAAATCCAGCAGAGATAGCTCAAAACTAAAATCAGCACTTTTAGAGTTAAATGCTAAAAACCAGCAGCTAAAATCTTAAATCAGCAGAGTAAACTAAAAGCTGAATCCAGCAATGTTAGCTAAAAGTTAAGTTCAGCAGAGTAGCAGCTAAAAGTTAAATCCAAAAGATTCAACATCAGCAGAAATTTAAAATGAGCCAAACAGTAGCTGAAAGCTATAAAATAAAGCAAAGACACTGAAGATTAAAAATAAGAAAAAAACATTTGAAGAGATCTTAATTATGTTCTTAATACAGTTATTCTTAGTTTGGACAGTATTTATTAATTATTGCATCTTTCAAACAATATGATCGTTTATCTCAATAATTTCGGAGACAGTCGTCCAACATTTATCATGACAGGCCTGGTATTTAGTCCATCCATCTTTACCCACTTTCTCCTTTTAGGGTTGTGGCGGGGTCACTGGTGTCCATGTCCAGCAGTCACTGTGAGAGGTGGGGGACACCCTGGACAGGTCTCCAGTCCACCACAGGGACACATAGAGACAAACAAGACGAACAACCACTCTCTCACCTGGGGACAATTTAGTTACCATCAGTCTAACACGTTTTTGGTCTGTAAGATGAAACTGGAGAAAACTCACGCAGCACGGAGAGAACATGCAAACTCCACCCAGAAAGGTCCCAGGCTGGGATTTGACCTTCTCACTGAGAGGCAACAGCTACCAACTGAGCCACCGTGCCACCACATATTTAGTTTAATAAAAAACACAAACTATAAAGAGGAGAAATAACTGTGAATGCTGAGTCAGCGTTGAGCACTAAATGAACTCGTGCGCTCGCTCTGGGCCTCTGGACTGTAACGGCGCTCGTCTGCTGGGGCTGCTTACAGTGCACAGCTCTGCGTGTGGAAAGTCGATGACTCTGGTGATGAATGGAGCGGCTGTAAGTGGCTGAAGGGATGGGGCTTTTGTTTTAGTGGGGGAGTTAAATGAAGGGCAGCGGTTTTATTTATTTTTTCGTCCGCTCTGAAATGCTCGCAGCTCTGATTCAGTGCCACGGTTCTGTCAGGCCACCCGGACCGGGCCTTCAGTCCCCGCTTTGGACCACGTCGAGGGTTTTTTGTCGATCTCAGCGCTCTGATGGCTTCTGCGTGGCTCGTCGGCTTTTTGTGCATTTCACTGCGTGAAACTTGCAAACAAATGTGAACAGAAGTGAGGCCAAATATCACCCAAAGGCACAAGGGCGACAATGTTTTTGCCTTCGTCTGTGTTTGTCATTTGTCCAGTGGTTACTGGATGGATTTAATTAAACTTAAAAACTAAGTTTGAAATCAACTACAGTCAATATGGTCACCACAGCTGATCAGCCTGAACGTTCACAAATATCACTACAAATAGTTCAGCTGACGTTTGGTGTGGGGGTACCTGAGAGTCATCCTCAACATGTAGTCCGATTACTTCAATCCTCAACATGTAGTCTGATTACGTCAATTCTCAACATGTAGTCTGATTACTTCAACCCTCAACATGTAGTCTGATTACTTCAATCCTCAACATGTAGTCCGATTACTTCAATCCTCAACATGTAGTCTGATTACTTCAATCCTCAACATGTAGTCCGATTACTTCAATCCTCAACATGTAGTCTGATTACTTCAATCCTCAACATGTAGTCCGATTACTTCAATCCTCAACATGTAGTCTGATTA
>JARVGV010000578.1:27379988-27397588 GCA_031762435.1 Hypsolebias longignatus | reverse complement strand
TTCTGCAAAGTAAAAATTGTCTTTAAGTGTTTATCTTGGTGAATTTTAAAGACGTGCAGGGTTTAAACCCGATGCGCCTTCATGTCACAGAACTGCATGAGGAAGCGGCGCTGCAGTTTTTCTTTTTATTCAGCTCATTTGACCATAAGGTTCATTTATTAAGGAAAAGTTCAATTCAGACACACCTAAACTTTATTTTTCTGCAAACAAATATATATTTTTAAGTGTTAATCTTGTTAAAGTCCTTCCGTGCACTGTGGCAGCCACAATCCTTTTTTGGCAAGACACCGCCCACTTTTTCCGGGTTGTCAGCTGTGACGCGTAACATAGGCGACGCGTCAGCGGTGACGCATAATAGGTGCGACTTATAAAGCGGTGCGACATATTTATGGATTTTTCCAAATTATTGAACAAAACTGGACAATGCGACTTATAGAGCGGAGCGACTTATAATCCGGCAAATACGGTACTTTTCAGATATTGTTGCTAATTTCAGATTTTTATTTATTTATTTATTTTTATGCTAATTTCCTAATTTTTGTGCTCATTTCTGATTATTTAAATCTAATTCAGTAAATACATGTGCTATCTTCTGCTAACTTAGGCTCGTTCTTTTTTTTCAGCTACATTTCAGCTGTTTTTCAGCAAGTTCTACAGCAATAAGCTTTCACACTGCAGTTTCTCTAGATTAAACTAAACTTTTTATATCCTGCCAGATTAAAGTGTTTGTAAATAAGAGCTGCACTTTGCTCATGTCTTGTTTCTGCAGCTCCCTCCGGCTCTGACGTGGATCAGAGTGACCGGTTCTCTGGTTCTGTGAACTCCCCGTTCAGCTCCCACTCGGGCTCCTCGCCGGCTGCCAGCTACCTCCACGCACACTCTCCGAGAGCGCCGAGCTTCAGTCGGGGTGGAAGTCACAGGTGAGCGTGTGGCTTCAGTTCCCATGGTGATCCATGAGCAACCAGTCTGGAACCACAGAGACTCCTGGGTGGGAGCTCCTGACTCTGTTTATCGTGTCAAATGCTTCAAGTCTGACGTAACGTTTCGCTGGTTTTGTTTCAGAATCAGCTGCTTTGGACTAAAATGATCTCTGAGAGGTATTTGCTGCTTGGTGTGGCGCTGCATGACTCCTTTCAGACCGTTGGGTTGGGCGATCGAACCAGTTTAAAACTTTAAGAGTTTAGACCAATAAATAAATCTAGATTTCAATCCAACTCCAGACACGTCGTGAAACACCCGGGCCGTGTTCCAGCCTCTGCCGAGGGGCCGTTGTTTCACAGCTCCATGAAGATTTGAGCTACAGGAACAAATGAACAAATATGGACTCCAGTATTAATTTAAGACAAACCAGTACAAATATACTTGTTTTGTTTTTATCGCTGTTTTCAGTGAAATGCTGTTCGTTGCTGTGGTTGACTTTTTTCCAGAGTTGCTTGAAAAGCTTGTCTTGTTGGATTAGGTGAATCAAATGTATCGTTTAATTATGAAAATCTTTTTGTCCCGTCGTGGAGCGAGCTGGACAACTTGAAACACGTTTCACATTTCAATGTGTGGCTGCATGTCGGTTTAGGAAAAGTCTCCTTCAAACATTTGGGTTGCCAAGTCAAAATCCAAGATGGCCACCACCATGTACCAGTATACAGTGTTTCCCCAGGTTACATGCCATGGCAGGGCACTGATCCCTTCCATGATTTTTGTTGAGGGGCTGGAGACGGAGACACGTCTGTGCTGCACAGTTTGTTCTTAGAGTTTTGAACCGGGGTGGGCGACAGGTGAAGGAAACAGGTCAGTGTGAGGGAACCGGAGCGCTACCTCTCTAGTTGTTTTTTTTTTTTTTTTTTTTTTTTTTTAGCTAGCCCGTCTGTATTGCTTAGTGCTACTTCAGTGCCGGCAGTCCCTCATTACTTCGTGGTTCGTTTATCGTGAACTCGCTCTATTGCGGTTTTTCAAAATAAGATTGGACATGACAAACAACTGGCTGATCGATGGATGAGCCGCACCATCGGCATGAAATTTTTATTTAAAATGTTTAAAATTATTTAACACCTGGTGCACATTTGTGCAGCCCAGAGCTGCAGGATAAACTTCCTGCTGCAGCAGATCAGCTGTTCTCCATGCAGAATGGAGAAGTGGGCGTGGCCAAGAACACTTGCAGGTGGCAAAGAGTAGCAGAGGCAGAGAGCTGAAATCATGACATTCTGTCTCTTAGAGCATTAAGAGTTTAGAAACTTTGTTTAGAATATACATCTCTATCATTTAAAGAAACTATGCATTTTTATTTTTATATTTTTTTAATTATAGTTTCCTCAAATGATTGGGGTGGCTGAAGATTAATCTTCAGGGGCCAAATCCACCATTAGCCACCCCCTGGCTCCTCCACTGCACCTGGAGGTGGATAAAATGTCTCCTTCCACTCACCAGGATCCATCACAAGGAAAACAAAACCTCTTCCTCAGTTCTCGTACACGGTGTAACTCCTCCCCACTCGAATATCTTGCACAAAAACATCGTCTGTTCAGCTCCAGTCCAGAAAAACACTCACCTCCAAAACCACAAACACTCACGGTTCAAACCCCTCGGTGACGTCGCGCAGAGCTTGTTTCCACTTTGAGTAAAACCACGGCCAGTTAAGTTTCCTGACCGGACGGTAAACGTCCATCTGCTCCGCCTGCGTGAGTTTCATGTTTCAAGACATTTTTACTTCCTGTTTGAACTCGACCACATGTTCTCAGTCTGACTCCTCAAATCAGCCAATAAATGTTGATTAACTCCTCAAATCCAAACTCATTGTGTTCGGTCACTGGTCCACAAACAGCTTACAGTTGACGGCTAATGGGAAAGATCTAGTCTGAGGGAACATAGACTGTGTGTGCTCACATCTTTGGACTGACACTTGATAAAACGCTTGCTGTGCTCTAAAAGCACAACTGTTTTTTTAATATATGTTTTTCAAACTTGCTACTTTTTCATTTTAGCGATGCAGTTGTGGAACTTCAGGTCGAGGTGACGAGACTGAAGGAGAAAGTAGAAAATTATATGAGAAATAAGAAACCCTTCGGCTCGGAGGCAGCTGCTCCTTCGGCTCTTCTCGGCACCTTCACTGCTCCCATCAGGTGGGTGTTTATCCTCCCGCTACAACCACAACCACACCTTTTATCCATCTTACAAGAAAAACCTTCTGAAGACGTTTTCTTTGTTCAAATGTGTGGCCACGTAAACTCGTAGCAAAAGTTTCTCTGCTGACGTTTAAAAAAATATATAAAAAGTAAAAAGTTATTTTTACAAAGTAAAACTCGGACACACTCGACATGTTTCTGAGAGGATTTGTGTTTGATCTTTTTTACCTTCTCAGATTTGTGGAGGTTTGGAGCGACGGCCGTCGGGGCAGGAGAGACACGAGCGCCGTGGAAGACGACGAGCAGGACTCTGCGTCTAGACGGACGACGGGAGAGAGAGCGACGTCTGCACAGAAACGACGCGACGTCCGTGAGTTTAACGACTCGCTGCCTGACGCTGAACCGAACTGTATATTAATTTATATCAACGTCTATGTTCTACAACTTGGACAGAACTATCTGAACTCTACGTTCACCTCAGAAGACGATGTTGAATATTTCTGGTTCATCAGTCAGATCTGAGACTAAATTTGATTTGTGTCTCTGATTCCACACGTTTTTCTTTTGCCTACTTTAAATAAAACACATCTAGAGCAATAGTAGTTTATTTTGATTTAAACTAGAAGGTTTCAGTATTTAAATAAAATGTTTTAGAGTTTATTTTCCTATGTAATGAAAGCTGGCTGACGATGTTCTTAAAATAAACGCATAAATGTAACAGATCCTGGAGCACAACTTCTTGCTGAACCAGCGTCATGTTCATCATAAAGATCAGACGGAGGAATCAGTCTGGGAATAAATACCATAATTTCAGGACTATTGAGTGCACCCAAATATAAGCCACGCCCAACAATTTAAAAAATAAATTATTCTGTTTATATATAGGGTGTGCTTGTGTAAAATCTGTGTCACATTGTAACCTGAGATATTTACACTGACATTTTTTTTTTAACTTTTAATTCAATACATACCAGTAGCGTAAAGACTATTGTTGTCGTTGTGTCATCACTCTGTTAAAATCAAGTTAAGGTTTGAATGAATATTGATATAAATTCAAACTTTTATTTTTAAGCTGAATCAGACTCGAGCTCACGACTAAAACAGTTTTGAATTAAATAAGAGCAGAACTTTGGACTGAACATGTACAATAACAATAAATGGACTCTGGTGCTTCTTGCTGCTCATGCGTTTGTTTTCAGTGACGAGATCCGACCTGGACCCTCGGCCTCACGTCTCCAGATGTACCCAAACATCTGCAGAGCCTCACAGCTGCTCCTCGCTTCCTGCTCGCAGCAGGACAACTCAGACCTGTAAGATCATCCTCCACTCGGTCAAAAACATCGACTCAAAGAAACTACGAGCTGAACTGATGGAGAAGCTGCTGCAGCGTGTCCGTGTCAGCGCGTCGTCATCTTCTCGTGTGTTTCTGTGTCAGGTCAGAACTCTGCGTCTCAAGCAGCAGATGAACCCGACGGCCCGAGTCCGGCTCCGTTTTGTCCTCGATGTCCATCAGTCTTCAGAGGTGGAGCCCAACGTAAGACAAAAACTAAACCCCTCAGTTTTTATTTATTTCCACTGTGGACCGACCTTCATAAACATGTGTTTCTCTGTTTGTCCTGACAGAACCACCGCGGGGCAGCAAAGATCCAAAACATTCCTGTTGTTGTCGCTGTTCACTTTGTGGAGGCCTTAAAGGACAAAGACACGCTGAGACCGGTGAGGAGGACTTCTGAGCTGCAGGACGACTCGATCGTCTCATTAACTGAAATTAAAGCTGGTTCTGTAACGTTTCCTGTTCAGACTGCGGCAAACAGAACCCGTCCTCTCACCAGAACCTCCGACCGGCCGAGCCTCCCCACAGCTGGAGCTCCGTCACGGCTGCAGCTTCGCCTCCGGCGCTCCACTTCGTGCCAGTTTACCCACCACAGCTCCTGTGAGTACCAAACACTCTGCTGGTTCTGAGCTCGCACCGGACGCAAACGGACCCGCGAAGAAAGATCAGTGAAGTCAGGGTGGCGATCGATACGACGCTATTCGCTCGTTAGTGTCTGGGAGGGTTTACGTCTAAAAACAGAGTTTACCTGCTGCGACGCATTTTTCCTCTGCGGCGTTAAAATAAAATATTAATCCCAGAAACAACAGAGCAGGTCCGTGTTCCTCCAGATGTTCTGACAGTACTTTAGGTGTTGGTGGACTCACCAGCAGCAGATCAGAACGTCCCACACAGGCAGTTCAGTAAAGTTCTCCACCGCCAAGCATAAAGGCAGATGTTTTGAAAGCAGATGTGCAGAAAGAAGAGTCAGTCACTGCAGGCTGCACGCATCACACGGTGAGTTTCAAACCTTTCACTTCCCGTAAAGTTCAGCTGTGACGACACGGTTAGTTTAGGAACCGCAGCTGCTCAATGTCTTATTGTCATGTCCAGATGTGCAGTGGGCAACAACAGTTCATGGGTTTAGATTATAATTCATGCTTTCAATCCATCCTTTAGCCTTCTCATTGAGAAGCTCCACCATCAGCACCACCGCTTCTAAACTATTCAGCCGCTCCGCCTGTTGTTCTAGTAGCACACGAAGAAGCGTTAAACACACAAGAGAGAGAAATGCGTGCCGTTATTAACCGTTATTAGCTGTTATTAACTGTTATGATCTGTTATGATCTGTTATTAACTGTTATTAACTGTTATTAACGTTATTAACTGTTATTAACCATTATTAACTGTTATTAACTGTTATTAATTGTTATTAACTGTTATTAATCTCCCATTTAAAAAAAATAAAATAAAAAATGAAACGATGAACCAGACTGCTCTTTGCTCCAGAAGCTTTGGTAACATTTCTACAGAGATTCAGAGTGGAGGAATTCATCAGGGTGTGACTTGACTATTTTAATGGAAAATGTTACGAACGCTAAAACAAATAACATTTATGGTAAAAACAGGACGGCAGATTGTTTGTAACGTTGGACAGTGAAAGAATGAGCTTCATTTAGTGATTCTTTGCCTCCAACTTCAGAGACTTTTACAATGAAGCTGTCACACTGTTTATAACCATCTACTTAACACTTAAGGAAGTGTTTCTGATCAATAAGGAGTTAATCAATAGGTCTAATGTTGTGGCTGTGGCTGAGTGGTTACAGCAGTTGTCCTCCAATGTAAGAGTTGGGGGTTCGATTCCACCAGCGATGTAAACCTTCTGTTTGTTGTCAGATTGTTTCAAAAACACAGGCAGAATTTTTCCCTCTTCTCACGAAACATTTGTGTAAACGATCGATGTTCTCACTTTTCTTCTTCTTCTGTTTCTGTCGTCTCCAGATTGTGCTCAACGCCTATTCACACGTCTCCGAACATCACGGGCGTCCCTTCAGGGCCCGGGCGTCCCGAGGAGAGGACGGGGAGGACGAGGCGTCCTCTGTCCCTGGACAGACACCGTTCTGTAGACGGCTCTCTGAACAGGGCCATCCGAGCGGCCCGGCACATGAAGCTCACCTCGGGACACATGGCTCGCTCGCTGGCGTCGGGGCTGCAGCACCAGGACCGGGTCTCTCAGTCCTGCAGCTACTAGAACCAAGCTCAGGACCAAATGAATAAAAGCCTCCTCTTCTGGATAGTTTCATGTTTTTCAATTAAAACGTTAGTTTTTTACTGGATGTAACCAAACGACTTTGTTTCAACCAGAGTCAAAATATTTACATCAGAAGATGTGCTGCCATGAAATAAGTCATCTTTCAGTGATGAAGTGCTGTAGGTCATATTGATGTTTAACAATTTACTGTTGAATTCATTCAACATAACTTTGTAATGGTCGTGTTTGTAGAATTCTGAAAATAACAGATTTTGCGTTGTTGTTTTTTTTGTTTTTTTAATAGTTTAAAATATGACTTTTTATATGAAATGCCTTCATTTATAAAACACGTTTAGAGCTTCATGTACATGAGCGTCTTCTCAAACTACTGACTGTTCTCTGTGTATTGTTTTATAAATATATATTTTTAAAAACGTCTTGAAATGGGAGCTTTATTGATGCCTGTCCAGTCTTTGCTGCTTTGTCTGTTTGCAGTCGTTTGAGAGTAAAACTAAAATTATACACGTAAAATAAAATGTTCACTCTCTGAGCAGTAAAAGAAAAGCAGCACTCGCCAGAGAACAAACCTCGTTTAGCTAAGGGTGAGTTCAGTTCTGGCAAATCCAGGCGAGAAGTAGTTGGGATCCATTTTTCCAGTAGATGATAGAAAACAGTGGTCCAGTACCACAGAAAGTACTACATGCCACTTTCATGACAAGTGAGCAAAGCAGATAAACTCTGAATAACAGAACCACAGGCGCTGGTGCTTCGTAGGTAACCACCACGTCAGTTTTAGTTTTTACTCGATGTTCTCCACTGGGGGGGGGAGTGTTGTTCCTTCTGAAGTCCACGATCATCTCCTTTGTCTTATTCACATTGATGTTCCACCTCCTGCCATTTGTGGTGCGTCCCGGACCAGGATTTGAACCGGCGACCCCGCTGTGAGGCATCGGCTCTAACAACTGCACCACCTCACTGCCCTTGAAAAATAAACCGGCCTAACCTCTGCCATTTATGGAAACCATGATTTCTAGTTTTTATATTGCTAAAAAGTAGTTTCCTAAAATGATTGGGGTGGCCAAGGATTAAGCTATGGGGGCCAAGGCTACCATTGGCCACCCCCTGGCTCCGCCATTGTACCTGGTGGTGGACAAATGTCTCTCTCCATTCACCAGGATCCATCACTCTGCATCTCCTCAAACAAGCAAAACAAACAAAAATAACTAGCTCTGCTCTTCTCCACAAAGTAATTCATACCCATTTGAATATTTGAAACGAAAAACATTTAGGTTCACTTGTATTCTCTGTCCCAGTCCAGAAAAAAAAAACATTCATTATTCAAAACCTTCAGCAATAGAGGACATTAGATTAACATTACAGTTCAGCTTATTGTGGATAATTAACTTGATTTGTTTTTATGTTGTGCATATATTAAATTAACTTCTGTTTATTTATATAGTGCCAAGTCACAACAGAAGTCGTCTCAGGACACTGAACAGAAACATTCATATATAAAACCGTGTGTCGTTTTTCACCACTTATTGTCTGTCAACAGATCTCACTTGTAAATGAGTCTTCGAGGCTCAATGTGATTTATCTGTTTAAATAAAGGTTGAATGAAAAAAATTCACTTTCTGAAATAATACTATTGGTTATTCATCCATATTTCATATTTGCTATAAGTACATATTATCATTATTCACAAGCTGGCAATAAACATTACAGAGTTGTGTATTTAAATGATCAGGTTCTTTGTCTTTTCTTCGAGTGAAGGGGATTACAATTGTTCCAAAACTCACATATTCTTTGATTGAGGTCATGAACATTTATCACCTAACTCTGAACGTTAGCGTAAACACCTGTTCAAAGTTGCTCAGACCTCTCAAAGCCTTTCCCCTACATCAGGTTTCTGTGAGAAAAACGTGGCGTGTCAAGAAAGTAAGCTAAACAACAAATATGTTTGTGGAAAAATTTATACAGAGATTTTAAACTCGGACAGTGAGCTAAGTATAAAACCTGTTGTGACCGAGAGCACCTGGAGAAAACACACATGCATGGAGAGAACATGCAAACTCCAAGGTCCCCGGCCAGGATTCGATCCAGCAACCTTCTTGCAGAGAGGCAACAGCTCTATACCACCTGAGCCACGTTTTTCAGTTCCAGTCCAGAAAAACACCTATCTCAGAAAATACATTCAGTATTCAAACCTCTCTGATGAGGGGCGTCTGTGTGTGACTTGTTACACCTGGAAACAGCTGTGTGGTCAGGCTCTTACATGCAGGACATCACATAACTGATCAGCCATATGTGTCTATCACGTAAAGTAACGACAAATAACGACGGAGCAGCCCAACGACGGACTCTATTTAACACCCTGCATTGATTGTAGTTTTATCTCCTCGATAATTGCAACATTTCCAGCTCTGCTTCTGATGCATCTTATTCTGATACTTCATGACAGCCTGCTCACCTGTAATCTAAGCAATGATCATCAGCAATGAGGTTTTCGGCATTACTGCCCCCCCCCCCCCCCCACACACACACTGACAACGATAACTTTACGAGTACACAAGTTCATGAGGATCTATAATTGCAATTTTGAATGCTGTCTCTTTCCATTTGATCCAGACTTGTTTATATCGTACACCGTTCAACCACAAGCAGGAGGGACGTCTCTTACGAGCTGGATTCTGCTGTTTCAGTTCTGGGTAAAGGAAATTGCCCAAATTTTAAGCCAATCGAGCTCTGATCAAAGTTTTAAAACCGTTCTGATGGCTACTATTGTTATTCTGGATTGAAATGAATTAAATTGACTTTACTAAAGGCTATGTAATTTTAGAAAAATAAAAGGTTTATTTTTATATATTTTTTTGTGTGTTCATACCACAATACTCCTTCCTGAATATCTGTATCAAATTGTCTTTAAGTGCATCACTAATAAGTTTTAGAATTGAGCACTTTATATCACAAAAATAGATAAAAGACTTTTAACAAATATGAAATAGTGAACCCCTCTAATATGACTGGCTAAATTACAATAGGTGTGGCATGTAATTTAAGTCATTTTGTCCTTTCAGATTTCTTAAAAAAATAAAAAATAAAAAAATAAAAAATAAAAACACATTCTGCAGAAGTGTTTTTTTTTATTAATATAAATAAATAAATAAATGAACATGCCTCATATCTAAGTTTGCAGTTGGGTCATTTCAAGGTTCACAGTTCTTTATGGTCATTCACATCATATGTAGTACATGAGGTGGAATGGAATTGTGTACTCAAGGTCCCAAATACACCCAAAATAGCACAAAAATAGTATATATATATATATATTTTTATTGGTCTGTGTATAAGAAAGCTTGGAGCATCATTAGTGGCCTCATACAGAAACAAACCAAACAAAACGGCACAACGGAGCATTCCTTCAGTCTACCACCAACCTGCCGACTGCTGCAGAGGACGAAGCTGCTCTGCAGCAGTCATGGTTGTGATATAACTGAACTCCTTTCGTTTTTTGTTTTTCCATAATACTGTATTTCCAAATTAACCCATAATCCAACAAAACAGAGTGAACCTTGAGGCAACAAATTAACATAATAAAACTGTTCCACTGTCTGTTCTTAACGTAGTAAGAGAGAAAATACATAAATAAAGGGCACTGTAAGTAAAAATATCTCTTTGATGCAATCTAAAGAGACTATGTCACAAGTTATTGTTGAAAGAGGTTAGTAAAAATTTACATTTTAACTCTCTTACTGGGCTGCATGTGACAGATGTAAATGTGTTGTTTATGAATAAATAAGGATGCTATTTTCTTCGGAAAATGCCTCAAAATAGAAAATAGACCTCTGTCAAAACTCAGAAATGGATAATCATTTTTTCTTTCTGTCTATAAACAAAAGATGCAAACGTTGATCACAATACTACAAATTTATTTATATGATGAACAAAACCAGTTTACCAGTTTTCTCCTGTGTCATCATCGTTCACAAGCTTGTCCTCCGGTACACGTGAAACATGCATCAGTAACGTTTACTCTTGAAATAATTAAATGTTTTTTAAATGGGGTTTTGTGGAAAGGTTATGAACAATTACCTGCTGTAGATAAGTCTTTGAATGACCTCTGGTTGGAGAACTAGAGTTTAATTCTGACTATTGTTTGAGCAGAACCAAGATGAAAGTAGCTGCTGTTCATGTGGGCAACATTTAATGAAAACCTAATCATCAAATGTGCAACACACGCTGGTAGAAACATGTTTTGCAAAAATCTATGCAAATAGCGATGTCATGCAAAGTTGGCAGTGATGTAAAAATTAAGAAAACGTGAATTATTTAAACTGTTATGAAATCTTTAAGGCAGGAACTGTTTTAGTTTTTTGCAAACAGTGAACCAGTCTGATCTTGGAGTTCCTCTGACAAGCCATCATCTTGCTTAGCGTCCCTGTTATTTGCCATTTTTCACAGAGTTTAATCAAAAAGCTCTCTTATAACCAGTAAGACATTAATTGTTTACACCAGGGGTGCCCAAAGTGGGGCCCGCAGGCCTAAGCTGTCCTCATTACTAAACTGTATTAATATTTCCTTTGAAGAATCAATGTGCTTACACTCACTGACTCCACCCATTAACTTTATTGTTAATCAGCCTGACTAACATAATTTAACTACACGGATTACACAGTAGAGTAGATAATTTATGTACTGTATTTTTTAAATAATTTTAATTTATGTTTTTATATTTCATTTTGACAGACTTTCCACCATTCCTTTGCAGTTTCTTCCCACCGAATAACATTTTCCTTTGATAGAACACATTATAAATCACTAAGTGTTTCAAAGTAAATTGTAAATATGAACTGGTTTCAGTGGTGATTTGAGCCTCCTTAAATTTAAACTCAGCACCCCTGAAAAATAAAGAAATCATTAGGATTGTGTAAAGAAACCGTTCTCAAACCCTAGATTCACCAAAATATTGAATAAATACGGAATAAATGACAACAGTTTAAATGGGCCAATAAAATCTGATTTTTTTTGCATGAGTCCAGCCACCTGTCAATCAATCCAGTAGGCACGTCAGTAATTGACCAATTAGCAACCTCGATTTGTCCTGAAGTGAACACCTCTTACCTGCAGAGCTGCAGCGGTGTTGCATTACGAACACTTTGCAGTCAGAGATTTCAATAATAACAGAGTTTACATCTTTTGTTTCATGTTAATCTACTGTAAAAACTTACGTTATTAGCTTAGCGCTACATAGCTTCGCATGGTTACGTTTAGAGTAAAGGGTCTCGTGTTAGGTTTCGGGTCTTGGTTAGGTTTAGGCACAATGGTAAGGTGGTTAAGTTTAGGTTTGGGCGTCTCGGTCAGGTGTAAGGTTACGTTTAGGAAATGAGTTACGTAAGTCCAGAAAAAAAAAAAGGAAAACACACTTCCTGGTTTGCACACGTCACACTCTGCCTGATAACAGTGAAAATCACAATAATAATGTAACTTTTCACCTGTTAGGAGGTACAGGAGGGACAGTTTGACTGATACGAATGGTGATGATCACAACTAATAACGTCCATTTAATGGACTGACAACATCCAAAGCCGCTGATATTTTAACACTTCCTGTTAAAAGTGTCCCAGGCTGCATTTGAAGTGGTACAGCTAATTGCTGCTGCAATTTGCATAAAACATAGAACAGGATGTAAATAAGGTAACATAAAATCAATGGTGATATTAAAGTTTTTAATGTAGCATTTGCATTAAAGTGCCTATTATGATTTTATTATTATTATTATTTTTTTAAGATGGCAGCAGTCCACTTTGATCTTTGCCCTACTTGGACTGGCCATTAGCCTGTCAATTTGTCAAAAGTTAACGACTTCCTCCAGATTGAGATTGTTCAGAGACTTCGACAATTTCTAGGTCAATCCATTCTGCGTCCCACCGACCTCTACTTCAGAATTTCTGAACTGTTGCGTTAGTGTGTTTTTTGCTGCTTCTGAAAAAGCATGTCATGTCCAAGGACAAAGGACAAGTCAGCTGTGCTGACAGAGTACATGTGTGTAAATGGGTGGGAGACAGGACTTCAGGTACTTGGGGTCCACTGTCCAGGAAAATGTGGTAAAGAGGTGAAAAAGAGATTTCATCAGGATGACGTGGATGGAGAAAAGTTTCAGGAGTGATGTGTGACAAAAGAGAGGCAGCAAAGATCAAAGGAAAAGTTTACAGATCATGGTGAGACCAGCTATGTTGTATGGTCTGGAGACAGAGACATGGACAAAAAGACAGGAGACAGAACTGGAAGTGGCAGAAATGAAGATGATGAGGTTAGAAAGGAGTCCATCAGCCACTACATTGAAGCTTGGGTGCAAATAGTTAGTGCACCCAAGCTTCAATGTCAAATCAGTTACAGTGTGGCTCAAGCACAACAAATTCAATGTTCTGGAGTGCCGTCTCAAACTCCTAAACTCAGTCCCATCATATACATGTGTGGGCTGAGCTGAAAAGGCGTATATGTGAACATGGCAGCCTACAAACCCAACACAGTTACACCAGTCCTGTCAAGAGTACTGGGACAAAAGTCAAACACACTGTTGCAAAAACATTGTAGAAGGAAACCCAAACAGTTGTAACCAAGTCTCAGTTTATAGATAACCCTACTAAGAAAATGGATGGAAACTTGTGACTTTGGAAAAAGTCAAGAAAATAAATCATTTGTAATATCCTCTCGTTTATTATTTAAACATTTAACAAACATAAATAATTTTGTAAATCCTAACTGACCTACAACAGAAAATGTTTGGTCTTATTTAATACATTTCACCTATGTATATTTAACCTATATAAACTTAAATGTACTTTTTGTTGTTGTTGTAGGTTTCCTGTTCCACCCTACGTCCTGCTGAGAGTGATGTCCTTTCAGACTCAAATTCCACCTGTTCAAGTCCCGGCCAGCTAGATAAGAAAACACCTAGTGGTCACGTCTTGTTTAAACTTGAGACAGCAATAGAAGCTCAGAGGAAGATGTCTCAGAACAATGATCTCTCTGTCAGACAAATGCAAGACTTTTTGGAACCCCTGACAGAAGAAAACATGAAGCACTATCTCCTTGCTCCTAAAACACTGTTACGATATGGTCTTATTTTAGACATCGTTCAACCCAAATGCAGGAGATCTGTCTGCTTTACCAAAGGGTGAGTTCAATAACCATATTTGTTTCTTTTCTCCAATTTGAACCATGTGCACAGTGCTACTTGTTCATTGTTATTTCAACTTTGGTAAAGATATGGCACCTCGACACGCCCATTGAGAACTAGGACACACCCACAAACAGAGAGGTTTGTGTGTCTAATGGTCACAGTGAGCCAATCACTCAGCACCATTGATTTGTTTTTTAGTTTAATATTTCTTGATGCAACCCTCCCCTCAAATGCCAACAGGTTGTCACATTTCTCTCTTGTGTCTTGTATGGAAACTTTAATTCTCTGAACTCTAAAGGTTATGAACATAACTCTGCTGTTTTTTTTTTTGTTTGTTTTTTTTTCTCCATGTCATCAAAAATATGACGCCAGGATTTTTTTTCTGATCACACGCATCATTTAAATTGAAGCAGGAAAAACAAACTGCCGTATTTTTCACCTTATAAGTTGCAGTTTTTTCATAATTTACATGCTCTGCGACTTATAAACCGAAGCGACATATTTATGGATTTTTTTTCCCCATATTTACAGTATAAACCAATTTTGGCTGAGATATGAACATTTTCATTTATTCTGACTGAAAAAAAAATTGAGCGGTACCACTTTCAGTCACTAGATGGTAGCAGAGGAGTAGTAACAGTATGGCATGTTGTTGTTTCGTGTAATAGGTAAATGTGGCTATAATGACAAATTCAAAAAAAGTTCAATACAAAAACAACTGGACTTTATTATACTTTACCTTATACTTTGTTTTTTTCTTGAATTTTTCTTGAATTTACCATGTCCTGAATGACTGAGAATCTTCACCAGATATTAATGACACAATCAGATTGCCATAATCCCCCACCTTCGTTCTGCTCGTTGCTTTGAACTGTCAAACCATCTGCACCGCCCGGCGAAATACAGCTGATTTGACCATTAATGTGCATTTATTAAGCAAACGTTAGACTGAGACATGCCTTTGCGATAATTTCTAGCAAACAAATAATTGCTTAGGTGTTTATCTTGTTAAATTTGCACAGCAACTGTTTTTGAGCCTTATTTCAGCTTATTTTTCCAACTTAGGAGAAGCCCGATGGAGTTTATTAGGACTTTGCAGCTGTGGTGAAATAATCAAATATTCTGTTTTGAATAAAACACAAAAGCTACTTCTGTTAAAAAATAAAATAAAATAAAATAATACTATTATATTTTTAGTTGTTTTTCTTTTTTGTTAGTGACTCAGAATTTTTAAGCACTTTTTACTAAATCGTTGAATGTTCTGTTGTTGAAATATCCCTATTCATAACATGTTGAATATTTTACCATATAATTATTTAAATCTGATGAACTAGAATATAATGAAACACTTTTAGGTAAAAAAAAAAGTTTGATCATAAAACACAAATTGTTGAATAAAAAAATGAAATTTGAAAATAAAATTAATAAATAGATTTCATACAGCCCTACTCTTCTCAACAATATGTTGCATATTTTATTTATTTATTTGTTTTTCTTTGTCCTGCAGCAAACATTTGAATAAATACTTTATTTTATGTGAAAGTTCAACAGAATTGTGTTTAAATAGTAATGAAAAAAATCTTCTACAAGGCAATTCAATGTTATTAAAAAATACAATGTTCCCAATTTGCTCAATGATCTATTTCAATCATTGGGATTAACTTCTAATTCTAATGAATATTTTATCATAATTGTTTGTATATGTGTGCCATGCTCTCATGCACTGGACTCTAGACCAAGGAGTGCACCGTGCACATGATTTACTGTGCGTGAGATGCCAAAGAGAGAAAAATTCCCAGTATAGTTTATAGGAGATCAGGACAAAGAGAAGTGCAAATGTTTGACATATAAAGAAACACAACTATCATCACACCCTACTGTTTCAAATACAGAGTGACTGAGCAGTCAGTAGTTTACTTGTGCTGTCGTTTCATTCGCAGCTATGGAAGGTACGTGGAAGGAACTGGCTCTGTGCTGCAGTGCTGCTTGGAAACTGAGGTGGGTCTCAGGAAAAAGGGCTCAAAAACCAGTGCTAAAGTCTGGTACCCAGTCATATCTTCCACTGTTCTCATTTTTCAGTTTCTTTGATGCTGACTGTGACTGACTGCAGTGATCAATATTTACCAAAACTGATACAACATTTTTAAATGTGTTAAATTGGAATACCAAATACATATTTTTTAATCTAATTGTTACCACAGCAGGGACTGTGAAACTGGTCAGAGTAGATGGGAAGATGGATGAAGTCATCAAGTTCACTAAACACCAGTGTTTATACCAAAGACTATTAGTGTCAAATCTGAGGCAACTGGTGTCAGAATGTGTTAAAATAATGAACGTTATTAAACTTTCTCTATGCTCCTCCCCTCTTCAGGAGTTGCCACAGTGAGCAGTTTTACATGAACGAATTGACAAGTTTAATTGCTGGGTGATTAATTGTCTCAGAAATTATTGTGATAAATGATAATTTTGTTTGAAATTTGACAATAATTAGTAATATTGTCAATTTTAAGAAGAAATGCTTGTTAATTTGTTTGAGTGTAGCACCTTTTTTCAACCACAAAATGACAGTAAAATACTTTAAACCGAAGGATGGATAGTGAGGGAGCGAGCAGCGTCTTTAAGAAAAATCAGAGAGAGGCCTCTTGACGTGACATGGGCTGTCTCTCATTCCTGTTTTTTTGTTTTCAAAATGGCGGACGCTCGGTGTGGTTAGAGCTTTTTAGCATAGCATTTTTCACACAACGTAATAATAAAAAAATCAGTGAACAAGTTCTCAGCTTCTTTTTGCAGAGAAAAACAACTTTTTACATGAAGGCATGGGTTTCAACCATGAATTTATGAGCTTCGACAAGACAGAGTTTTTTTTCCCGAAGTCGGCCTGTTAGCTTAGTGTCAAACTCAAGGCCCGGGGACCAAATGTGGCCTCGTTGACATCTTATCTGGCCCTCAAGATGGTACGTGAATTGTAAAACATTTCTATCACTTGAATTTTTTCAGTAATGTTTGATTTTGATGTCAAAAGTGCAACAGAGAACATAAATGAGACCAATCAAACCCTTGTTGAGGGACCTACTACCAACAAAACATGTTGGGTATCCGATTTGATTTAATATAGATTCTGAAATTGGCCCTTAGTTTGAAAAATATTTTAATTTTGGCCCTATTTTGTAAGTGAGCTTGACACCCCTGGCTTAGTGCGTCGCTTAGCTTCTCAGCTTAGCTTCTTTTGACGATCCGAAAACGCAATTTTGGATGGTTGAAATGGATTTTAAAGAGCAAAGAGAAACGGAGGGGACCATGAAGAGCACTGGAGTTGAGCCTTTTGTCATCCAGTGTCTTCAATAGAAAGAAAAAAATGGAAGAAACAATAAAGCCGATAAATTAAAATGAGGTTGATCATTTTAATTTATCATGGGATTAATTGATATATTGTTTATTGCGACAGGCCTATTTATATACATATACAGTATACATACATACATATGTATATATATATATACATACATATGTATGTGTATATATATGTATATATATATATATATATATATATATATACAGTATATATTTATATACAGGTAGTCTTCGACTTACGAAAGTCGGAACTCATTACACGTGGCGCAGAACCTGTTCGTTAAGCCCCCCACATACTTCTGCGTACGTCCGTACGCCGTACATACGCCGTCGTACGCCGTACATACGCAGATGTACGCGCGTACCCAATACGCGCAAAGCTCA
>JARVGV010000578.1:27271697-27291544 GCA_031762435.1 Hypsolebias longignatus | reverse complement strand
TAATGATAATAAAAATAAAGAAGATTGTTCTTCTGATTATTTGACTTAGGACAAAAATAAAAAGTCTCTTGATGAGATAAATTGTGTTCTGGATTCAAATTAATGAGATAACAGTTTCTGTCCTTTCTGAAGGTTCTCAGGGACAAGATTGATGGAGGAGGTACCGGTATATCACTACAATGCAAAACTTTCAATTAGCAAACTTTCTCTGCAGGTTGACTGTATATTTCATTATTTTAAATGTATATAAAAAGTATTTTACAACATTATTCTAGTTTGACAACACTGTAGCACACTCACTGTCCAAATAGTTCAGCTTCTATGTGAAAGAACAAGTTAATGGTTTTTCTGCGTTTAAAGCAAATACCAAGTTGAAGAGGAACATTCACTTGTTTTATATTAGATGTTAGGAGACTTGTGTCTCTGTTAGTCGTCCTGGTGTTTTTCCATTTTTAGGTCGTCAACCAAAGAATTTCATCTTAACAAAAAGCTAAACTCTTCTGTGAATATAACCCACTCATCGAGGCTCAACACTTCACTTGAAATCTCTTAAAGAAAATTTATTTTTTTTAAATTCATTTCCAAGACCAGCTGCTGAGATATCTAAAAAAAAAAAAAACCCACATTCTTCTGATATAAGTGTTGCCTAAATATGTATGTTTCTCGTTTTATCACAATTTATGACAAAGCAAAACCAAATGTTACGTTGTTGTTGTTTTTTTTAATTGTTAGCACATTTGTGAAAAGCTGACCCTAAACGGTTGCAGCGTCCATCTTGTAACTGCAGTTCAGATCTGATGGAGAAAACCAGGAGGAAAACACTCTTGCTTGTAACACTTAATTACACTTTATGCTTTGATGAATGATCATTTAAATTTGATTTATATCTTTATTATAACTTATTACTGTAACACTCACTATTATAGCAGTTTCACTGGTTGCAAAATCTCTGATTAGTGATTAATCTTTCCCTTCTGGAGACTAAAACTGCATTTTAAATAAAACCATTCTATACTTGTTTTCTCCGGTGTGCTAGAAGTCCTAACACTAACCTATTATAGAAGTTTTGATTTTTTTTAAATTCAGTTATATTCAGCGCTAATGTGTTTTTGTTGTTTCTTTTTCCACATGTTCCCTTGTGCCACTAACAACATGACCTCCATCAACAGGTAAGACAGTTTTCCTGTCCTAATCTAGACAGTAGTCAACATGTGCATTTATTTTGCCATCTAGTTTCTAACAAATAGAAATATGTTTCTTTTGTTGCACAGTAAAATCAAGCTCCACTGAAACCACACACTTTAAAAACATTTACCAGTAATGGTAAATGTATAACTAAATTCCACTTTAGCTCGGTTCAGTAACTTTTTTTACACACAATATGGGTCAATATTACCAATAAGGCTGTTTTCCTCACCTCACTTTTGAAAGATAAATGAAATGACCATCATTCAGCTTCACCGTCTTTAGCATGCTTTGTTCCGTATTGTCTACCAGAACATCTTTATTTTTAATTTTACCGCAAACCTCTAAATTCAGTGTTAGTTGCTCACGAGCTGCTTGAAGGTGGTTGTTGTGTGTGAGAAGGATGCATTGTTTCAATGTTTTTACAGCTTCAAGAGCAGTGTCAGCTAACAGGATTCATCTCTTTTGTCCATAAAAATGAGATTATTGCTATGAACTTTATAAAATATATCGCTTCTCATCCTGTTGTGTGTTTTGGTGTTTGTTGAATGACTGGATGTTCTACAGAGAATGAACATCCACTAAAGTGTTCATTTGTCCCACAGTCACTAAGATCCTCTGATGTTGATTTGAGTGATTCACTTCACTAAGATCTTTAAGCGTTCGGGGTGGGGGGTTCTTTCTGTATGAAAATGTGTGCTGTCTAATTAAGGCTTAACATCAAAATATAGTTTAATTTTTGCTCAAATTGCAAGTTTTTCTGCCCCAATCTTCTCTTAAGGCGGCTGTGGCTGAGTGATTAGAGCAGTCGTCCTCCAATGCGAGAGTTGGGGGTTTGATTTCACCAGCAGTCACATGCCGAAGTGTTCATGGGCAAGACACTGAACCCCTCATTGCCTCTGATGTGTGTTCCATCGGTGTATGGATGAGATAAAGCTAGTGTTGTAGTACTTGAGACTGATCAAGACCGCTTTTTGATGGTCTCGTCTCGGACTCAACCACATTTGGTCTTGGTCATGTCTCGGTCTTGGACATTGAGGACTCGGGATTTTATTTCAAGACCACAACTGTGGAAATATCACTAAACTGCCAGAATATTGTCCAGTTTATTTAACATCCTTGTTTTTTGGATGCAAAATGTACTGGTTCAAATCCAAGCGATAACGTGACTCACTGACTGCTGTCATGCCCACCCGCTTTCACGCGCACACCTCACTCCCAGTGTTGCCAGATTGGGCGGTTTACTGCCATTTGGGCAGTTTTCATTCTGATTTTGCTGGGAACTCTGAGAAGATTTTTGTTGGATTGTTGCATTTTGCCACATATTGTTAAATTACCTTGGCTTGTACTGATGTGTGTTCATGTTCAAACCGTAAAAATAACAATATATTGACTGGGCAGAATTTTTGTGTGATGTGGCGGTTTTAAACAGATTTTTGGGCTGGAAAACCTCAACTCTATCTGGCAACACTGGACACCAAGAAACTGAGAAGTGATTGTCTGGGCACGGGAGAAGATGTCTGCTAAATCATCAGTTATAAAATTAGGCTATTTAAATCACAAATAATATATTTGTAACTAATATCTATTTATGTAATTTTTTTAGGTTATATCTACCACTTTGTTGAAACCACTGTGCAACTGTATGGTTATCCTGGGTCTTGAGTTTGGACTTATGTAGATTGTTTTGCCACTGCAGTTTTTTAGGCTTGGCATGTGATGAAACTGCTTCCAATTCAACAGTTGTGTCATTTTATTGTTGAATCACATGAAGTTAAGCCACTGAATGTCTGATTTCTTTGTTATGTAGCTTTGAACATTTATAAAAGTGATACATTCATTCAAAAAGCAAACTTAAAGTTGCAGTATATTACTTTAATAAAACATATTTTATTAAAAAAAAATATATATTTTATTTATTTTATTTGAGGTCTTGGTCTCTACTTGGTCTCAGACCCTGAAAGTCTTGGTCTTGTCTCTGGTCTTGGTCTCGAATTGATCTCGGGTTAGGTGGTCTTGAACACAACACTAACAATAAGGTTATAAAACTTTTTTTTCCCCCCACATACAGTAAGTTAAACATTTGATCATAGTGAATTATTTGGATAAATAAAGTATATTATATTAGTGACTAATTTCTTGTGGTTAAAAATAATTTATTTACAGTACGTTGACATTGTACCTCACAGACAGGCAAATCTTCCATGCACACACACGGATACAAAATCCCTTCCTGGTTCCAAGATCATCCTGTCAGGATGCTGTGAAGTGTTTTAAATGTAAATACAGTGCAGACGTTCTATCTGTGAGCATGTCAGGCTGTCAGTCTGTGTGCCGAGTTCTGAACTAAAATCTGCTCTTTGACAGACACATTCACTTTCAGATGGAATGAGTTGTATCAACAAAAATGTTCTTATTATCTTTTCCTGAACGTTACTACTGCTGATTGGTAATATTTTTTGGTATAGACTAAAGTAGTGAATTATCTAAGGCCAGAGATGGCCCCATCTTGACATTGCCATAGCAACAAAATGTCCCAAAGCATTTCCTTAAGGGCTAACGGGGGTGGAGGGTTTGTTTCTGACTTGTGGCATCACCATTAGCAACAAACGTGGACGTGATTCTGTCTGTCGTCTCTGATTGGTTGTGATAGACGTGTCTATTACACCCACTACCATTCCTTCACCCCCTCTCATAAAATGTAACCACAATCAAGACAGAATGGCCCATCAGGGATCAAGACTCCCAGTCTTGTTACTTGATGGAGCTGCAATTAACTGTCAGAGCCTCTTCATAGCCTGTCCATCCTGAGAGGCAGAGCTTCCAACGTGACATAAGCAGGAAAAGGATTCAGAAGCGTTAAAAAAATATGAATGCCAGCAGTTTGTCCAAAATAATTTGTAATTTTTAACAAATTGGGTTTGTAACTGCAGAATGTTTATGAAACAAGTTGCTCAATAAATGGTTCCTTACATGTTCTTTTGAGGGTCATAAAGGTTGATTTTCATAAAATCAATGAAAATATGATCTTATTAAAGTGAAGGACAAAACAGTGGCTCGTATGGAAGACGTGATTTAATTTATAAGGCTTTACAGGATAGATGTCCATGCTTTGCAGTCCTCTTTGAAGCAAAATGCCAAGGATATTTTTACAGCCTTGATTGTTGGTATTAAATTTTCAAGACGGTTTTATGGACTTTTTTAGTGTATGTTGTACGTCTGCCTGCTTTCTTGTCTTTATATTTTCAAGAGCTTCAGCTTGAATGTATGAACACACTAAGTTGGAGAAATAACCACAATATAATGTGTATTGTGGTTATTTCAACTTAAATCTTAATGTGTTTTGTATTAAATGCCATAAGATTCAATGTGATGCAATAAAATCATGATTCCATGTCAATTATTGGGACAAATGTTTCACTACCTAATGGTCACTTTCAAAGTAAAGATCTAATGTAGACCTTCACTGATGGCAGAATGAGACATAACTGGCACTAATTTGATTTTTTTCCTTAAGTTATTTGAGAAGGGTTGAGCTAATGCATTGTTCACCTTGACTACAAATTTATATATTTGTTTTTTATTACAAATTGTTGTAAGTTTTCCAATGTGCAAACATACTTTGCACTCTAAAACCTATTGTGTTTTAACATCCAATGATTGACAGAGTTAAAGATAATGACAAATGATTTTATCTCAAGGCTGAGAATATGTAAGTGTTTTGCAAAGTTGCACCGGGGTTCGCATTTGTGTAAAATACTGCGTATAGACAATAATAATAAATCAATATCCTAAAATATAAATTTTCATATTACAATTATCAGTATTTATAACATTTTAACTTAGCCAAAAATTAATTTGCAAACGTAAAGTCAATGTCATTATGTATTATTTACCCAAGAATCATAAATATTTTGATGGTAAAATTAAAATTAAAAAAGCATTTTTTAAACCAGTCCTTATTCTAAAACTCAGCAAATGTCATTTCATGGCATTGCATAAGTACAAATCATTTACAAAAAAAAATAAATTAAAAAAAAAATACTTACAGGAAAACAGTTTCTTATTTCATAGAAATGTCAAACAACGTAGCTCTTCTGGTGGAGCTAAACTAGACACCCATGAGTCAGAGCTGTATTACCTTGAAAACATTTGGTCCAGTGTAAAATAAAATTCTAAACCGGTGGATGTTTAGTTGCTTAACACCATGAATGAATGGCGCTTTTCATGCTAATCTTATGAACATTTTTATCTATTTGAAGAAATGTATCACAACCATATTGATGGAAACTCTTTGTCAACAAGATTTGGCAAACAAAACTGGATTGTGCTCATTTAAAGAAATAATTCAGTTATAAAATATAAAGTTGTTAAAATACCCTTCAAAAACCCACCAAATTTGAACTTAGTGCAGCCGAGCTGATCAGTACAGCTATACAATAGCTCAATATATAAAAGCAAAGTTTACCACAGTGTTCAGTAAAGTAATGCATCTGATTATAAAACCTACATACAATAGGCCTTTTTGTGGCTCTTTAAAGCATGCAACGACCACTTGTATTTATGGATATGGGAATAGTGACACATTTTCCCTCCGCTTTACCTCTTAATGTTGACCTGCGCCCACGTACCCCAGCACCAGCTGAAGAGCAGCCTGTAGATTTGATGCCTTATTACTATGCTGATTATGTTAACTTTGCACTCAGTGTGTCCTACATTCTTTCCCTCCATTGTTTTATAATCCTAATTCTGTTGCAGTAATTCAGGTCTTGAATAAGATAAGAAATTTGTTAACCCATACAGAATTTAATTAGAAAATCTTTTTTTTTTTTTGTCTTCTGAATAACATCCTAAAACCCACCCCTTCTCAAGCCACTTTTCAATGCATTCACAATGAATCTTATTTGCAGACTGCAGTTGAACAGACATTTTTAGCTAGTATTTTTCAGTCTTCTAACCCCCACAATGATGGAGCCCCATTCCTCTGCTATTCCTGTTCCTGCTAATGCAAACTATTTTCATTATTTCTTCAATAAGACATTTAATGAGAACTCGTCTCTTTAACCCGGTGAAAAACAGCTATAATTACAGCCAGTCCGGCACCCGGGTGGGGTGGGGGGTCCAAAACGTCACGGCTAATTTGAATGTGGACAAGCGTCGAACAAAGAGCGATCTGATTCATGCCCATCTATCAGGAAACGTTCCTGCAAGTGGTCCAGGTAATTACACAAGATTTACTCTCAAGGTAAGATGGATGTTGAAGATGGACAGCGTTAAGTGGTAAAATAAATGCGTGGGGTCATTCAAGACGTTGTAAAATGTCATCTGGCTTCTATTTACCCTGCTTTGGTTTTGCAGCCACTATTCTGAATGTAAAATTATTTTTATTTGATGTTAATCCTCGAGACAAAAGGCACCCTGTATATTAATTCACCATGTGAAATCATTTATCAAGACTGTGCATTAAAAAAGTTCTTTGAAAAAGAAATTAAAATTGGGTTCCTAAAGTACTAAATGTAACAAACAAAAACCAATTAGAAGATGTTAAACATATTAAGAATAGGGTTGGGCAATATCTATTTTTTAATACTTTTACCTCTCCCTAAATTATACTGCTGTGTTTATATTATTTTATCCTGAAAAGGGCATATTATTAAGTGTAATCTTGGGTATTTTCTACTTTTCTAACACATTTTAACTTTACTTTCTTAGAATAAATCAGAAGCCCTTGAAGCAGTGCATCTTCCACCTTTTATGCCAGAGTTTTATGCTAAAACCATCTATTGAGGAATAGTTATTTTTGGTCAAACCTTTACAAGAACAATATGTTTGATGTCATGAGAGATCTCACCAGATTTGTTAGCTCTCAGACTATGTGTTGAGGATGACTCTTATATACTACCACATCAAACCTTAGCTCAATATGTGTAAACTTGTCTGAATTGTAGGTATTTTTGCATTTCCAAAGATCGCTTGGTTTGGCATTGCTTTCTTTTTCCACAAACCCATCAGCCACTGCACTATTGGTTGCAGGGTAATACATGCAGAAACATCAGAATCAACCTTTATTGACATTTCACAGAAGCACAACAAAATTACATTTCAGTACAGCTGTCCAAAGAAACAACATGGGTAGACGGGGAGGCCTGAGGCTGCAGCCTTGTGGGAAGCGCTTCCCTTTTCATTTAGATGAGGAAAAGGGAAAACATGAGGAAAGAGGTATATTAAAAAAAAAAAAATCATATCTCACACTGTGTCCTTAATGGAACACAGTGTGAGGTTGCAAAAAAAAAAAAAAAAAAAAAAAAGCACAAGAAAAAGCAACAAACTTGAGACATAAAGACATGCATGTGGAATGGGTGAGGGTGGGGGTCCCAGCACAGGCCGCCCAAGTGAGCGATGCAGCCACTGGCACTTTCACATCTACCTAGGTTAGTTGTAGTAAGTATCTGTGAGTATGTAGTCTGTAAACACTGTCCAGATGTCCCACCCTCCCCAAGCCATAGTCCTGATAAGTGAAGGTGCAGTGTTTATCAGCTGCTCGGTAGAGTTCTGACACATGGGGAGGGGAGGAGAGCGTCTTGTTCCCATAACATCCAGGAGAATTTGAAATAGTCAACCTTCTAAGGCCGATGTGGGGGAAGCCAGATTCAGATGTCAACAGTTGTTTTGGGTCAGGCCAACTCTTTACTTTCCATCTGCCTTTTACAGTCTCGCCAGTACATCTCCAAACAGCCAAGTTTGTGGTCACATATGCTGAGTCGACCTTACAACTTCCCCGAGATCTATTCCTTCCCGCCAGCGAGATTTAGGAGACGCAAGTAGCCTGTTATTCTAAACAAGAGTCGTCCAGCTTACGGCTCAGCCTGAGCACGAGTGTTGACAGCACGGCACATTCACACAGGCCGGGCAGCTTTACAATAGACAGAACAGCTGCCAATGTTTTCTGAATATGTCCATATGCCAGGTAACCACCAACTCCAAAAAGCAGAAATCCTATTATCATCAATCCAATTATGTAAACATCTTCAGCGTCCTTGACCTCGATATGGACAGACACATGATCTTCTGCTTCCCCGAGTCGGGGCAGGAGGGCTCTCCTTCGCCCTGTCTTCTCGTTTAGAAAATTTGATCAATTGTGTTGACAAACATGTTAATAATAATAATAATTCATACTAAATTATTTTAAATACTTTTAAGTCATTTTACCAGTGAATAGATTAGACATGGGTAGTGAGACAAGTATTTTGTGTCATCAACAAGCCATATTTGATGCTTACACCTTTTATATGCACCACGCCTCCTGTAGAGGAACGATGCAGCTACACTGCAGGAAAGACAACAGTAAATTTACAGCAAGAACCCTCTTCAATCACAAACATCAATAGAGTGTAAACTTGACCAGGAGTCAATTGTCAGGAGAGGTTTTAAGAGCTGTATGAAGCATTGTAGTTGCTTTTTTAACCATTCAAATCTAATCCAGTGTATTAATGCATCAGTATGACGGCATTTTAGTTTAATATAAATACATAAACTGGTTGAATAGAATGTTATAAGTACTATTTGGATTAATTCATTTAAAAATCATGTTATACTAAAAAAAAAAAAGAAATGTCTGCACTAGATGTTTGTGAGGTGCAATTCTGTAGCTGTTTGGATATTTGCCACTAAACCATAAATGGCAGCCTGTTGCTATGCGCTACATTAAAACATCAGGATTTCACCAGCGCAGATGGGTTTCATCGTCTGGGAACCACGAATGTCTCGACCAAATATCAATGCATGCAACATTTTGCAGAAGTTTTTCAGACCAGAACAAAGTGGTTAGTCGAGTGGCTGACACTTCCAGTCCCCTGTTAGCCCACTAATGTGGCATAAAGCTCGGACGAGTGTGCACAAGAGAGAACTGCTTCTTCTTGTGGAGAAAAAAACTTTTGTAAATCTCAAATAAAAGCAGAATGCAAAAGAGGCATCTGTTTAATCCAACACACAAACAAACAAATAAATAGATGTAAAGCCCTGATGAGTAATTGCAGTTTGTGAAATGAGATTCATTTGGAACAAACTCGGACTTAAGTGTCAATAAATTTGGCTCTGACATAAACAGATGCCTGGAAGAAAACGCCCGAGAGCTGCAATAAAGGGACTAAATGTCAAGCAGAGCAGTGCTGATGCACTGATCCTTTGCTAGTAGACATGCTTTCCTTCAACGAACATGTGGTGGAAATAAACTGTCTTGTTAACATTTTTCATTTGAAATGGCTGCTCTGAGCTTGATGATTACATTGCAGACTGAAAGGACTCAGACCAAGAGTTTTTCCTCTGCTGAGAAAAAAAAAACAGCATGTAGATACAGTAATACTACTGGTTGAGTTGTGATTGTTTTACTAAAATTTCAAAATGATCTGATTACCCAACGTTTCTGAAGGCGATTGTGGTTAACATTAAACATTCTACCAAAGATATATACTGAATAAACATATAAATGAAACACTTTTGTTTGTGCTCCCATTTTTCATGAACTCAACTCAAAGATCTACACAAAACGGCCTTTTTCTCTCAAATATTGTTCACTAATTTATGTAAATCTGTGTTAGTGAGCACTTCTCCTTTTCTGAGATAATCCATCCACCTCACAGATGTGGCATATCAAGATGCTGATTAAACAGCGTGATTATTGCACAGGTGCGTCTTAGGCTGACCACAATAAAAGGCCACTCTAAAACGTGCAGTTTTATCACACAGCTCATTGCCACCGATGTTGCAAGTTTTGAGGGAGCATGCATTTGTTATGCTGACTCTACAGTAATTTGAGTCTGCCTTATTGTGCATATTGATCCTACTGTTGGACTCCTCAGCACTAGAAGGCGATCTAACTAAGCTCTCCACAACATACCTATTAAAAGGTGGATGGATTGTGGCAAATTTTGGAAAATATCCTTCAGTGCGAAGACAATCATGAGACTGCTACACTCTTCGTGTTCACCAAATAGGTTTTTACCCAAGATGCTCCCTGTGCCCTCACCATGATCTCTGCATCAACAACACATTCCCTCACTACCAAATAATCCTATGATCACACCGTACCCGTGGTCCCACCCTAGCACAAACAGTGATGTGCAGGAAGAAGTGCGATATTTCTTGCCTCATGGACAGCATGGATTGGATGTTGCAGTGGCATGATGAGAACATGGAGAGAAGACAGCACAATCTGTTGGTCGTAATAAGAGCGGAGGCAGGATGCAATGTGTGTGGCAGCTACATCACCAAGAATGTTGCAATGATTAATTGGTGTGCTGCCAGCATAGTGTAGATGTGATAGGGTCGTAGTCTAGGTATGAAACCAACGTAGGCAGTCCTGCTTCAAATTCTTAACAACCAAGCCCCACCAATGAAAAATGACCCAACATCATGGGCATATTGTAAACAGGTGCCACCCAGGACTCCAAAATATTGCCACTATAGTAATAAATCTGTATGACCCCATTATGAAACTATTGTGCATGCTCAAAATTCACCATCATCCATCACACTTGAACACCACTCCCACTGTAGCAGCATTTTTCAGTGCTGTTATCCAGTGGAAAGAAGGCCTAAGAATTGTGCTGCACTCTTTTCTTGTTTGGCTATGTTCTGCTGCCCTAGAATGTTTATTTTTTATACTGTTGAGACCCTGTCCAAAAAACCCCCCACAAACATTTGCACAAGTAAACCTTATCTGCTGCATTTGCACCTTTCATCTACATGGAAACCTGCTTTTGGCAAGAAAAGAAGACAGTTTTCAGTTTCTCCAAGTGTACATAAAGAACAACCTACTATCTGAATGGCTATGCACTAGAAGCATCAACAATGATGGCACACTTTCTACTCTTTTTGTAAATGGCAGAAAGTATAGAATAAAGAAATGGTGCATAATTGCAGAACTTTTGAATTGTTTTATAGATGCACATAATTGGGTTTGCACACTATAGCATCAATTTAGCATAATTAGTATACATGTGCACAGCTCAGTCCATATATCTGTAATCGTTTACCTTCCTTTTTGGGTCATAGGGGGTCACTGGTGCTCATATCCAGCAGTCACTGTGCGAGAGGCGAGGGACACCCTGGATAGATCGCAAGTCCATCACAGGGACACATAGATAAAAATAGAGACAAATGAGCAAAGGTACTACATGCAAAACAAATTAACATTTCTTCTTAAATTTGACAATAATTACTAATTAATGTCAAATTTCAAACAATATTATCGTTTATCACAATAATTTCTGAGACAATTAATCGCCCAGCAAAATTTGTTATTGTGACAGACCTAATAGTAATTACACCTGCACCTGTCATTCTGTGTCTGTTTCTACTTCCTGTCCTCTCAAACAAGCCGGTCGAAGCAGATGGTCGCTCGTCCTGAGCCTGGTTCTGCTGGAGGTCTCTTCCTGTTAAAGGGAGTTTTTCCTCTCCACTGTCTCCTTTGTGCTTGCTCAGGATAGCGAAGATTCAACAAAATCTGCAGCTTCCTTAGATAAATAACTTCTGCTAATTGGCTTTTTGTTAATGTATGTGAATGTTTCTGTTCAGTGTCCTGAGACAACTTCTGCTGTGACTTGGTGCTGTAGAAATAAACTGAAGTGAATTTAAAGTCATGCGTCAAAGCAGCTCTCCACTCCAGTCTTTAAACATTAACCCCGAGCTGTTTCTCCACACCTACCTGCAGTTCCAGACGAGTGACTAATTCCTGTTAGAGATAACGGCGAACGTCAGCTTTGAGAAAACAGGTCTGTGGGAAAAAACTGCTACACGTCAGCCCGAAGTTGGAGGGTTTCACTCACCTGGAAGGAGGAACTGGAACGGGAAACTGTGCTCTCCCGGCGGAAGAATTCCTGGAAGAAATCAAAGTCAATCAGCTGCAGAGACGACCAAAACTGAAAACTAAAGGGTCCTGTCGTGTTCAGTAACAAGTAGACGTAACACGACAGATGTGAGTAACAAGTTGGTTTTATGTTTGTGAGGCCCAAGCATCAACAAATCACCATCAGTGACCAAAACGTTTTGAAGAAAAGCAGAACCCCAGTTCATATTAAACATTACCTTACATCAGAGTTAAACTGAGATCATGTGACGCTGACGATGAACTGATTTATGGCTGTTCTGGTCAAAGCTTGGGTGTGATCTCATGGGGAACGCATGGCTCATCTTTGCTGATACACATTTGTCTGACTCAAAATTGTTCCTAAACAAAAACATACATTTTAGCTAACAAGTGGGGGATTTCATTTAAGTAAAGGTCATCTCAAGGTCATGTGATCTTCAAAGTCATAGAAAAAAGTCAAAAGGTCAGTGGATCTGAATGTACTCAGGAAAGTAAGGGCAGATTTGGGATCCGTATCAAATTCCCTTTCCAGTGACACTATGTTTGTAAAAATGGACCCATCAGTACCCGAGATAATGCTCGTTGAAGTGGCCACGCCCTTTTTAGACAAAAAGCTAAACGTTTGAGGCGCTGTACCTGCTTCTGGTGCAACTGACCTAAGATTTGAGACGCAGTGTTGTGAGATCACAGGTAAATGTGCCAAGTTTCATAATAATCTGAGATGGTCGAGTTGATATGTTCTTTTTTTAAGGCGGTGATTTGTCTACATGAATGATGCTCAGCTAATACCAGAACCAATTTTAGCTCAGTATCTCTAAAACTGACTGAATTAAAGCCACTGTTTGTGTTGGCTAGTGTTGATTAGCTGTGGCGTCCATCTTGAATTAGGTTGACTCAAAAGCTAATCAGGTATAGATGATCTGAATCCAATGATTACTTTCATAAACATCTTCTTCTTTCGGCTGTTCCCTCTTCAGCGGTCGCCACAGTGACTACCTCCTTCATCTCACTTGGACAAATCTGCATGTCTGTTTTGGTTAAAGCATTTTAGCCGGATGGACCTCCTGACACAACCCTCACCGTTGCCCCTGGCTTGGAACCAGAACAAAAGATGCTGGTCTGTGCCCCATAGTGGCTGGTTTAGCGCTTCATCAGTAGTTTATAAGGTATTTTGCTAACAGACAGACTAGATACGCCACAATGCATGACAAATATATCCGTTGGCTCTACAGTGGTCCTCAGTCTTGGTCCTTGAGGGTCACTATCCTGCACATTTTAGATGTTTCTCAGCTTTGGTACTCCTGACATGAAAAACGGAGGCTTCTGCAGAACTTTAAGACCAGCTGAAGAGCTGGGAATTTCTAAAACATGATGGACGGTGGCCCTTGAGGACCAGGATTGAGGACCACTGCACTAGCAACCTTCAAAGGGAGGCTTGCCCCTCCATAAAGGTCATGGCATGTAATAAATTATTAATGTCTATACGTTTGTGTGTTAGGGAGATAATTTACCACATGTGCTGCATCGAGCCTCTGATTTAACCAAGACTTTCAGAGTTTTGACAGTAGGTTGGGTGACTGTTAGATTGTGGTTAGTCCAACTACCGATGAATGTACCGGTAAACATGTGAGGGGGGCTAACCACACTCTGTATAACTGTGGAGATCAGCTGTTTGTAAAGTCACTAATTATTTTGGTTTTAAAACAAGAAGTTACTCAAAACTGATTCAAAACGTAAATTTCAATACTAATTTTCACATTTTCTTTCTACATTAATTCATTATGAGTGTTGTTTACAACCATCAAATTACAAGGTTCCAATAATAAATAAGTTTCTGTCACCTGCTGAGCCAACAAGCTGATTAATTCTCAGAAGGAGCCGACGGCCCAATTAAATCCTTCTAGACAGCGACACGTCTCGCCTCATTAGACAACGGGCACAACTTTTTCCATTAGTCTGATTTTCTGAGGACGGCCGAGGAGAAGGTGGCCACACTTTGTCTTTGTGTTCGTTTGCATGGTGTGTACAGATACAGGAAGCAGTCGTGCTTTCTGTGACCGCCGTGTCGCCCTGCAGCAAACTCACCTGAACTAACTGAGGCAGAGAAAAACCTGTTTAACATTACAAGTGAGGACATGCGCGGATAAACCTGCGTCAATATTTGACACCTAAACACTTTCTCGGCTCCTTGTAACATTTATTAGTTTGTAGCCTTTAAAAGGGAAGCAGCAGAAAGCAGCGTGATCATCAGCTGCTGGTGTTCGAGCTGAAATCACACAAGAATCCCTCACATGTGCGCCTGATAAAACATGGCCTTTAGTAAAATGTTTGTGCGCAGTCTCATTTATACTCAAACCTGTCGTTTACACAAACAATGTGCACTAAATGTTAGTGTTAGTATCTGAGTGGCGATAAGAGGCTAACCCATGTGTGATTCCTACAGCCTTTGCTCTTTAACAATCACTAAATTTTTATTTGACAACTTTGCTAAATAACAAATATTGAACAACTCTTGAAATAACTTGTACACCTAAAAATTATAAGTTACAGTATGATGCTGTTGCATTCTCATTCTCTATTTGATAATAGACCTGTCGTGATAAACAATAAATCAATTAATTGTATGATAAATGAAAATTATCAACCTCATTTTCATTTATCAGCTTTATCGTTTCTTCATGTCTCTTTCTACTGAAGACACTGGATGACAAAAGGCTCAACTCCAGGGCTCTTCTCTGACCCCTCCCCTTATTTTTTCTCTTTAAAATCTGTTTTAACCATCCAAAATTGCGTTTTGGATCATTAAAAGCAGCTAAGCTGAGAAGCTAAGCTAAAAGGCCGAACTCTGGGAAAAAACCTCTGTCTTGTCAAAGCTTCAAAATTCCCATTTGAAACTCGTGCCTTTGTGTAAAAAGTTGTTTTTCTCTGCAAAAAGAAGCGGAGAACTTGTTTACTGAATTTTTTATTAGAAGTTTTGTGTAAAAAATGCTATACTGAAGAGCTCAAACCACAACAAGCGTCCGCCCTTTTGAGAACCGAAGAGAGACGGCCCATGTCACGTCAAGGGGCCTCCCTCCCATTTTCCCTAAAGAGATGCTGCTCGCTCACTCACTATCCATCCTTTGGTTCAGTTTTATACTGCCATCTAGTGGTCAAAAAAAGATACTACACACAAAAATTAACTGACATTTCTTCTAAAATTTGATAATTACCAATTATTGTCAAATTTCAAACAATATTATTGTTTATCTCAATAATTTCTGAGACAATTAATCGCCCAGTAAATTTGTTATTGTGACAGGAAGACTTGATAAGTGATTTAGTGACAGCCAATTTGCTAAAAGTGACCAACGTTGACCAAGTAAAAACAAGACAGGCAATCGATCGATCATTGTCTACTAATAAATACACACGTCTTGTGTATATTTGTACAGTTAAACAGAAATTCCTTGAATTCTGAGAAATGATCTAGCTAAAGTAAATAGAGCTCAAAAATCCCAACAAACATGGTTGTATAAAATGTGCAGTTCCTGAAGCATTAAAACAACCAAAGAGGCAGAATTGGACATCTGAAAACAGGTAACGTTGACGTTTTTAATTCTGAACTTGTTTTTCTGGTTTTAAATTAGCATTGCTGTAAATGAACGAGTGAAATTAGGAATATCAACGGCACGGAAATAAAAACGATAATTTTTTTCCCCCATTAGAACCAAAATTCAACTGACTGCAGGGGAATAAGAGTTCCTGGTGATCATTAAGTGAGAACAGTGACAGGATGAAGACCCGACGGCGACATCTCTGGTTCTCACTCCTCCAACCGTCAAGCATTTGCGGCATACCACATTATCAGTCATCCACAGCGAGCGTCACTTACTTTCTGTGTGTGCAGTGATTTTCTGTCACACTTCTTATTTCAGTCTTCCAAGGCTGCCCAGCCCTCAGGGGCCAAACAAACCATTTTCAGAAGAGAAAGAGATAAAGAGGAGTGCAGACTGAGGATGTGCTGTAAATCACCATCTCTTTGTGTCTGGTAGTTTTACACAATGCTATGTGGATGTGAATTAAATACTACTGTTTTAAGAAGCAAAACTAATACAATTACTGCATTTAATGTTTTATCTTGAAGTCAACAGTAACTGAAAGCTGAAATATACTTCTAGCTATGTGGTGGCATGTTGAGACAGAGCTAGGGGATTTTTTTTTTTCTTTCTGTGAAGCAAACGATCTGAATGATTCCCGTTTGTAGAATGGGGGAGGATGTTCTCATGGGGGAGTTGAACAAACAGCTACGCAACATAAGGCTAAGAGCTATGTAGCATAAGGCAAACAGTTGCTCAAAGTGAAGCCAACACCAACAAAGAAAGGCTAACACAGAATTAGAGTGAAGCTAACACCATCAAAGAGTTAAGCTAGGCTATTCAAACAAAAACTAACAGCTTCTCAGAGTTTTCATTCAACCTTTATTTAGACAGGTTAATCCCATTGCGCCTCAAGGACTCATTTACAAGAGAGACCTGGTTTCAACAAAGAATGATGACAACAGTGACAACAATAGATACAAGAGGCATAAGAGAGGCATACAGATTTTTTTTTTATTATATTTTTAACAACTTAAAAAAGATGTCAAATTAGCAAAACAGATAGATTATAAGGCTAATGTAGAAAACTAAAAACAGGAACATGTCTGCATTGGTTTTTGCCAGGATTCCAACAGATTCTTAAAGCCATTTAGAGATGTCAAGGTCAAGCTAACACCAACAAAGACTCCACCAACAGAGAGTTTCGCTAACAGCAACAGTATCAAGTTAACACCAAAAAGAGCGAAGTTACCACCAGCAAAGCTAGGGTTAGCTTAATGTTAATAGCTATTCAGAATGAAGCTATCACAGTGATGCTATAATTATCTTAAGAGTTAAGAGCTACTCAGAGTGAAGTGAATGCCAGTGAAGCTAGCGTTAGCTAACAGTTAACAGCTACTCAGAGTAAAGCTAACACCAGTGGCACTAGAATTAGCTTAGAGTTAAGAGCTACTCAGTGTGATGCCAACAGTGATGCCGAGTAAAGCTAACAACCACTCCAAATGAAACTCAGAGTCAAGCTAACAGAGTCAAGCTAACAGCTAATCAGAGCAGGACCCCTTCAAAAACAAAATATCATAATAACAACAAAGTTCATGCTTAATCATCCAGGTACCAAATCCAATCATTCTCAGTCGGGTCATCTGGAAAATCTCATAATCCAAAGCAACTCAAGCTCACACGGTATTTTCAATCTTTTTATTTCATTAGAGGTTTGTTTATATTTGTGCTGATCTGTGTGTCTAACCAACAGCTGTTCCTCTCAGTCTCACACCAACACCTACCGGTAGTTTTCACTTTCATAATAATGCACCTTGATAACAGTTTATCTGTTTTAACTGTGCTATAGAAATAAAATTGACTTGACTTGATAATGACTTTATTCTACTTTCTGCAGATCTTGTTCATAAAAATACTGTTTATTGTGTTGTCAAACAGTGAAGTTTTGAGCTTGGGTGGCAGAAATGTACTGTTGAACAGGCCCAGTTCTGAATTGCTGTTATCTTTGATTTCTGTGAAAAATTTTCCTGGATTTGCAGTAAGTGATTTTATTCAAACCGCTTATAAGACTGCCTAAGATAGCCCCACACAGCCTCACTTAAAACATAAAAAATAAACCTATGGGCTCATGGCTCCTTCTGATTGCAAATTTTATATTCACAATTGATTATGAAGCTTTTAGTAAGCAGAATACAGAGTCAGAAATGAATGGTGGTTATGACTAGTCCAATCTGTAATTAATTGGAAATGAAGCTGTTACAATGAGGAAAAATTGTATTAGTGGTCAAAATGCTCGATTGGAACGCTTCAACCATATACCATTTTAACACTAACCCCTTCAAATATCATGTATTAAAAATAAAGGTTATTAGCAAACAGCTGGTTGAATAGTTTTTACCTTTGTCAGCTACTGACAGCGTGCTGTTGACGTACTGCTCCTCCAGACTCCACGAGGTGTCGTTCACTTTGTTCGAGATCCCACATGAGCCCTGGCAGTTCACCTTGATGGCTGTGGAGGGAACAGAAAGTACAATTTGTTTGTTTGCAGACAAACAACCGGTGCGCTGAGATTCACTCTCGCTTCTCCAACGTGACCAATATTTAGAACAGCTTTTTCTATACTAACAAATAAAGCTGTCAATAAAATGTCCGATTCCATTTAGAATTCTACATAAACGTGGCTTTTTCCGATTTCTTTATGGGCTGAGACTTTAACATGATTGTTCTTGATTTGTATTCAAGCCGCCATCTTGGCCAGGACTCCTTGGAAGAAGAGATTCTTTTTTTAATGGGACCTTTTCCCCCATCGCTGAGGGAGTTGAATCATGAATGTTTATAGTTTTTGAATAGGGGTAGGTTTTTTTTTTTTCCCTAGGCGGAGGCAGCGTAGTGACGGATTCTGGCGAGTGGAGGGAGACATTTTATCCAACACCAGGTACAATGGCGGAGCCAGGGGGTGGCCAATGGAGGCCTTGAACACCATAGAATAATCTGCAACCACCTCAATCATTTGAGGAAAACAATATAAAAACTAGAAATGATCACGTTGGCCAGTTTACATTTCTATACGGTCGTAGTCATCGTGGATTTTGACTTGGCAACAAAGATTTTTTTTAAAGCCTGGATGCAAAACAGAAGCTGGCATATTGCTTATTTTTCCAGTTATTCAACTCATACTTTTAATAATATGCATATGTGGTTGGCAGCCATCTTGGATTTTGACACGAAACCCAGTTTTCAAAAGGAACCTTATAGCCACATACCAAAATGGAAGTTTCTTAAATTCCCCCTTTTGTTCCATGACAAGGGACAATAAAGGAAAAATAAATAAAATGAATTTAAACCTAAATGTGTCAAACAGAGACAATTAACTGCAGCTGTCCACAAAAGACTTCAAGTCAATGGTTGATGGTTAAAGCACATCTCCCTCATAACTAATTACTAATTTACAAATAATGCAATATTGATAAATAAGAACAATTTGTTTTTAAATGTCATTTCCATAAATGTCAGAATTGGTTGCTTCCTCTATTTGCACGTTAAATTAAATTTTAACAGGAAAAACGGTCAGTTGGGAAACTACAACATGAAAATTCAGGACTTTACACGTTGAATATCGTAAAAATGATTTTAAAAGTAAAGCACGAGAAGCTAAATCATCACTCCTGTGGTTTGTCCATGTGCGCCGAGCGACAGGAGCGATCTGAGAAAGTTTCTGTTTTACTGAGTCAACTGAAGGGAAGCATGAGTTTAACTGTTGTTGGATTTGCTGCAGGGCGAAAAATGCATTTGCTTCTAAAACTTAAAAAAAAAGATCTTATCAAGAGTCGACACAAAAGTCTTGATCATATTATTAGCGCTGACGTCAACAGAAAAATTCACCGGAGCGTCAAAACCCGCCTGCAGAGCCAGTATCTTCTTGCATGTTGGGACTTTTGCCCTCGTTGTCTCGAGCTAAATCCGTCTCGGAGGGAGAGATAACTCAGAAAACAAACCCAGACAGAAACAAGACGAAAGCTGCGAGATCAAGCAGAAAGATGGTGCAGCCTCTTACGGCTTTCTAAAAGATAATTTTTGGAGTCAGCTTGATTCAAGATGGCCGCCACAGCAAAGCACAATTAGCAAACACAAAAATGACTATACAGGTAGTCCCCGGTTTCCGACCGTCTTTGTTTACAAATTTCCGCGTTTACGACCGCCCCCCCCAGTGACGTCAT
>JARVGV010000578.1:27225955-27239405 GCA_031762435.1 Hypsolebias longignatus | reverse complement strand
AACATTTCCTGAGCTCATCATTGTGAACCTCTGAGCCTCTTGTCAAACCGATCCAGCTGACCCGTTCTAGTGACACATACTGGTAAATGAAGCGACGGTGCAGAGAGGCAAGCCGAGGCTTGTCCTTCATATTCTGCTGTGTCCTGAGTCTCTGATGTGCTTAAGTGGAAAATTTTAAACACCTCGTGTGTTTAGCTTTCATGACTTAGATGTAAAAACTGTTGGTCACCGAGCAGCAGCGCCAGACGAGATGTGACAAAATGGTGGAAGCAACTCTTTAATCAAGGCAGAGACATGAGCTGTGAGTGCGTTTGATGATGACATTAGCAGAAAACAGGAGGAAGAGGAGGAGTGCTGCTACAGGAGAGGAAAATGAGCAGAGCTGCATCCAGGGCTGACAGCAGGGTCCGTGGAAACGTTAATTTCATAACACCCCCCTCTATCTGCTGCGACTCGCATGGGGAGGTGGGGGAGGAGTTGTGTAACTGCTTATTTATGGCAGAGTGAGGAAGGGAATAAGGAACAGAATAATCTGGTGTGAGGCCTGTGCTCGACTGCAGACACCAAGCAGACCCAGAGAGGCTGAGACCAGATGGTTTAATAACACTCATGAGAACAAAGCTGCATTAAGATGTTTTACACAACGTAAAATTAATACGTGACCATTTCCTGCAGGAAGCATCTTCTGGTTTTTACCCCTGACACACAGCATCGATGGAATGTGTGCGTGAATTAATTTATTTTCTTTCTGAGTAATCTCTTGTCGGAGCTTTGTCGTTTCCACACATCATCGTGCTCTGTGATGTGTAAAGTTACCCGTTGTTTTTTTTTGGGGTCAATGGAGGGACTATAAGTGGGGCCAGCAGAGCTGGGCAGTTGCCAGCATCATTGCACCGTGATAAAATGTTGATGTCCCGTTTGTCTTTCAGCCACCATGACTCACCAGTACCCCGCTCTGAATGCTGAGCAGAAGAAGGAGCTGCAGGACATCGCTCAGAGGATAGTCGCTGCAGGAAAAGGCATCCTCGCAGCCGATGAGTCCACAGGTACGTGTGTGTCATCTACAGAACTAAACAACTCTGATGATGCTGACTTCAAGATACAACCATGATGTTTATACATCCACAGAAAACAAAAACAAAGTTTGTGTGCGGTGATTGCAGGTAGCATGGCGAAGCGTTTCAACCCCATCGGGGTCGAGAACACTGAGGAGAACAGGCGCCGCTACCGTCAGTTGCTCTTCACCGCCGACGAGCGCATCGACAGCTGTATCGGCGGCGTCATCTTCTTCCATGAAACCCTCTACCAGAAAACCGACGATGGTGTTCCCTTCGCCAAGCTCATCAAAGACCGCGGCATTGTTGTCGGCATCAAGGTACTCGACGCGCAGCAGTTCAGCTGACATATTTTAGGTTCTGAGTTTTATCTGTTCAGTCGCGCTCTCTCCCAAAAAAAAAAAAACTTAGAAATGTTAGGTTAAATGTGAGTTCTGCTCCACCGTTGTTCTGCAGCCACGTTTCATTTGAGTAGACAATAACTGTGTCCTTGTAGTTTGACAGGTAAAACTGGAAACGATACACAGAGCTAATGAAGGCGTGTTTACGTGAACGCACTCTCAGGTTGTGCTTTTGGAAAAAAGGCCAGTCCGTTTTGTTTCAGAGACCCTCTTGTTTGTCTTGTTTTAGGTGGATAAAGGCGTTGTGCCCCTCGCTGGAACAAATGGAGAGACCACCACCCAGGGTAGGCTGTGTTCAGGAAGCGCTGCTCTAAAACCCACAGCTGTGTCTCTGATGGGAGGTTCTGTGTCCGTACAGGTCTGGACGGGCTGTCAGAGCGCTGCGCGCAGTACAAGAAGGACGGCGCAGACTTCGCCAAGTGGCGCAGCGTGCTAAAGATCAGCGAGACCACGCCGTCTGAGCTGGCCATCATGGAAAACGCTAATGTTCTGGCCCGATATGCAAGCATCTGCCAGCAGGTCGGTGTGAACTTAAAGGCTGTTTAAAACATTGTTCTCTTGGCTCTTCTGAGCTGCTTTATGAGAACACTGAAAGTTTAAATTAGACTTTGTCTTCTAGAACGGGATTGTCCCAATTGTGGAGCCTGAGATCCTTCCTGATGGAGACCACGACCTGAAGCGCTGCCAGTATGTCACTGAGAAGGTAAGCTGTGTTTGCCAGTCCAGATGGAGCTCCACACACGTGGCAGAACGTTTGATTTATTATCTCTCCTCGTAACTGCTGTCAGGTTCTAGCTGCTGTGTACAAGGCTCTGTCAGACCACCACGTGTACCTGGAGGGGACCCTGCTGAAACCCAACATGGTCACAGCCGGACACTCCTGTCCCACCAAGTTCAGCAGTGAGGAGATCGCCATGGCGACGGTGACCGCTCTGCGCCGCACTGTTCCCCCAGCTGTCACAGGTGATGGAGTGAAAGCACACCGTCCACAGACTGCAGGGTTTTCAAACTTAAATATGTTTTGATCTTTTATTTTCCTGTCTTTAGTCCTCTAACATTATCATTTAAGATCTGTAACTAAAACTATAAGGTCTAAATGTTTACACAGGGTTATGATTTACAGTAGCTTTTTTAAATTCCTGGAAACAAATCTTTTTTCTTTTTTTTTTATTTTACGAAATATTGGAAATTGTTGTTGAAATCTTACAGGGATCTCTGACTAGTTGGGACTGTAGGACTTATTGATTAACAATTACTTCAGCTATGAGACCATAAAGTACTATAGACTGTTTTTTTGGTTTTTTTTTTTATAAATTAATGACAGGCAGACATTTTATTTAATTTGTGCTACAGTACTTTCCAAATAAATTCAATGTAAGATCTAATACGTATAACATAGCTCTGGAATGAATGGCATTCAATCCACAGCTAATACAGGCGGTCCCTGACCTACGGCGCCATCGACCTACGGCGCTCCGTACTTACGGCTCTGCCCCCCCCAGTGACGTCATCGCGCCGTTTGTTGCCTTTTTTATGCAGCATTTTATATATTTTTTTTTCGTTTTTTTTTAGGGTATTTTGTTAACTAACTGCTTGGAAACACATTAAAACGGCCGTTCGAAGTTGTTTTACATTGAAAAAACGTGTTTAAAAAGACGAGACCGATCGCCGTTTTAGTTTCGGTTTCGTTTCCGGCCGAAAATCCGCATTTACGGCCGCTCGTGCGAGCAGTCCCGGTTTAAGTCTAAATCGGTTTCCGGCCGGGCCGGAGGAACGGATCTCGGCCGGAAACCAGGGACTACCTGTATTGTGAATCCGGACGTCGCCCGGATCAACAAGGTCCGTGCCAAACATTGAGGAACCAGGACTTTCTGATGAGAAATGCGCTACTGGAACAAGGTATGCACGGACAAGAGCAGAGAACCTAACACTGCTGGGATGCTGCTATGTGAGCCAGCCTAGAGAGAGACACTATATGGGAAGGATGTGGGAACTATGGAAACTGCGATACCCATCATCCAGACTGACCCAGAAACAGCTTCGGACCCACTGTTCCAACACTCAAGAGATAATATATGAGGCCAAGTGAACAGTGGCCATCTTATGTTTTGATGTGGTGACCCAATTTTCAACTGGAACCTTCCTTTTTTTTTTCTTCACTCGCTCTCTAGCGAGGCGCACGCATTCCTCCCTGCTCCCTGTTTTCCTCCTGCTTTTTCTTGCTCTATGTCTGTGTATTTTTTTTTACACATTTCCTGAAAGGGCCTGGGAAATGCATAAACTAAAGAAAAGCTTTGTCTACCGCCACCCCCCTCCCTCCCCACTCCTTCTGTGGAGTCTTATTAGAACTGTGCTGGCTGACCACCAGGACAATGGACTATCATGGACCACCTCGTCTGTAAATGCATATGTACGTGTTCATAAAAGTGCTTTAGCGGGCAGAGTTTTTTTTTTTATGTCTTAAATCTTACCCTGTAAGGACAAGGTGTGAAGAGATCTTTTTTGTAATGCTACTACCCTCTCCTCATGGCTTTGTCCCTTTTTCTATATGAATAAATAAATTCTGAATAAGAATAAGAAGGCCGCGCTTTATAGCAGCAGCTTCGTGCACTTGGTCCATCTTTCAGACGGCACATACATGTTCTCTTTCTATCTTGGTGCAATGATAATAAAGCTTATTCTGATTCTTATGCCTAGATGCAGCCACACACCAAAATGGAAGTCGGTACCTTGTTCATTTTTCAAGTTATCGAGCTCACAAGACGAACGGACCGACGTGCGGCGGGAATTTCAAATTCCCAAAACATTATCGCCCCTTTTGCCTTTGGCGGCGGTGTTCACAAACAGACGCAGTCGTTTGTGTGGTTGACCTTTCTCTGTGCCCAGGGTGTGGTCTTCGGCGGGGGTGGAGTAGTGCTGGTCTGCCTCGTGACTCGTCAGCTCCCAGTCCAGTTTGTCCAACTGGTTGTTCTGAGTGTTGCTCCAGCTGCACATTCCGTTCTCCAGGTGGCACTTGGAGCCTGAGACGTAAACGAGACAAGCACAGGTTGCGGGCATAAAGTAATGTCCAGCCGCCGTCCATGCCAGAGTTTTAGACTAAGGTCACCTCGTGTTGAGAAATGATGAAGTTTGTTTGGTCAAACCTCTGAAATTACCTTTGGCATAATCTCATGGAATATTATACGCTTTCTGAAAGTTTTGTTAAAATTTGCCAGGTGGTTCATAAGAAATTTTGCTAACAGACATGGGCATTATGGGCACTTATGTTGTAACAGTTTATCTGTTTTAACTGTGCTATAGAAATAAAATTGACTTGACTTGACTTATCACACAACTTTTGCCTTTTAGCCTCAGGCAACCTGAAGAATGGATACAAACTTTTGCACAGTGTGAATTAAGCAGTAAAGATTTATTAAAAACCAGTGAAAAATGGCTTTATAAGATTTATTATTATGAAGACTATTATTAATTCTAGGCTTTATGATAATTAATATGCTCTATGATTATAGTAACTTTTGAATAGTATTTATTAACATTTGTCTAAACCAGAACAAGGCCAGAAGCTATTTAATTTCCCATAATGCAACACGAGCTGTCTTTTTTATTTCTAATCTTACAAATTGTATTTCTGCTTTATGCAGATGATGTGGTTCTGTTGGGATCTTTGGGATGTTCTGGGCTGGGATAAGAGTCAGCTCCTCCAAGTCTGAGGTCACGGATCTGAACCAGAAATGGGTGGAAGGCCCCCCCTCTGGGTCAGGGGGTGACTCAGGTGAAGGAGTTCAAGTTCCTGGGTGTCTTGTTCAGAAGTGATAGTAGGATGGAGCAGTACATGGACTTACTGATTGGGGCCTCATCCTTAGTATTGAGGGTGCTGTTTTGGTCAGTTGTGGTGAAGAAAGAGTTGAGTTGAAAGGCAAAGCTCTGGATTTCCTGGTCTGTCTACTCTCCAACCTTCACCTGTGGTCACGAGGTTTGGATTGGGACCAAACGAATGAGATCCTGGATACAAGCAGCCAACAAAGGTTTCCTGCACAGGGTAGCTGGGCTCAGCCTAGAGGTTGAGAAGCTCCGTCATCCGGTGGGGGGGAACTCAGAATAGAGCTACTGCTCCTCCGCATCAAAAGGAGTCGGCTGAGGTGGTGCATCTGACTCGGACGCCTCCGTTTGGAGGTTTTCCATGCATGTCCAACTCGACTCAGAAGAACTATCTGGAGGGTTTTGAAGATTTATTTTTAAACTGATGAGACAAGTAAAAACAAACCTTGATCTTCACAGGGGTGAGCCGAGAAAAAGACGTCGTCGACCGCGATGTGAGTGCGATCGCCTCCGGCTCCGACCACCTCAAACTCCAACTGTGGGACAAATTAATCTAAGAGTTACAAACGTTGCCTGAAATAATTTGGTGCCATTCAAGCAGTGCACGGAGCGGGAGGATAACTGACCAGTTAGCATTTTTGTTTGCGTATTAAACAAAGAACAACAATAAAAGGAGAGACTGGGGCTTCAGTCAAGCCAGAGGATTCAAATGAGGGTTGTACTGAGTACCAGAGTACTGGTTCATTTAAGTTACCCACATGTCTATGAGTGTCAGTTCATCATGTCTTCATCTATTTCTAGTTTTGATGTACCTGCCAGCTAGCAAGGCCACTTGTGACGTTGCCGTTGCCAAGGTGCCAGATGTCTCCTTGATTCAGATTCTCAGAGAAGATCTTCACCCTCTCTCCTTTCTCTGGCTTCACGTACACCGTAAGATAACCTGCAAGGTGCACACTGTTAAGACATATTTCACCAGGACGTGGCTGTCAGTGTGAGAACTTTGCTCACCAGGGTTTCCTCCTCCCATATGGTACCAGAAATACACACACTCTGTTCTGGTGCTTCCCATTTGAACGAGGGAGGTGAGGACAGAGGTGGCGCCGGCGGGAAGGATGGCTTTGTCTGTGTCAACCATCATGTAGTAACCTGGACATGAAACAGAAGTAGACAATACAATTCTCTTTGTTTCGCTTGTTTTCCGTAAAACGACAATAAAATTTAAATATTTCTATCTGTCAGGACTTTCTCTGACCCAGCTTGGTCTCCAGAGTGTGGTCGGTTTTGGGTCTAGTCGTCGCGGCGGTGTATCCGTTGCGATGGAGCCAGTGAACTTTACCAGAGCTGCTGTAACCGCACCTTTGGCCTTCAAAGGAGCACATTCTTGGTATGGTACACGGGCGTTCCAGAAACATCACGTCATCGATGGCCACCCGTCCGTCAAAACCAGAGCGGACGGCTTCAAACACCAGCTGATGGTGGGTCAAAGTTGGGATTTGGAAAAGAAGACAACGGTTGAAAGGTTAACTTTGACAGACCCTTCTGGTGTGCTTCTGTGAAAGTCCAAGGTTGAGGTAAAAATGTATGAAGTCTAAGTAGAATAAAAATCCACTGGAAGCCATACAAAGCTGGACTTCTGAGACATCAGGTCCACTGAAGTACAACGACTGTCCCATGCAAATAATGGTTTTAGCTGCTTCTTATCGTACATAGTGGTCTGGTCCTACCCCTAATTATCTTGGTTCAACTCAGTTGTCTACAACACCAGCTCCCAAACATTTAAACATATAATACACAAAAAAAACAGCAGCAGAAATTTGTCGCCCAAAGTTTCTTTGGCTGATGCATCAAAACATTTATAAAAGGCCATAGTAACATGGACATAATGGTAAATTATCTCAACAACCACTAACTATATCTATCTATTTTTCTTGGAACAGTTATGACCCAAAGACGGTGCTTTCGTCTCCAACAGTGGGGTCCCAATCCCAACTTTGGGAACCCCTGGCTTATAAGATACAACACCCCCTCAAGAAACCAACGCATCGGTGGTCACAGGTTTCTTCACTACATGATGCATGTTCCACTAAATGTCTGTTGACCTCGGTCGTTCTGATTTGAACGTACAATGGCATCTTTTTATCAACATCCAGAGCAAAACATGAACATTGTCAACGCGTGAGAAAGCTGGTGGCTCAGTTCTGAGTGGGTGCAATAAACAGAAAATCTGTGTAGTTAGCCACATGCTAGTTAGCATGCAAACACCAGCTGATGGTGGGTCAAAGTTGGGATTTGTTGGGACTTCTATTCTTAAAAGATTTAGTTGTTTTGTGGAAAAATTTCAGGAAAATTTTCTAAACACACTGACTGACGTGCCATGACAATTAATTTTATAGAGCCAGATAATCTACCACTTTTCCCTCCACCTACATAACGGGAAAACTGAGACACCCTTAGCTTTAGGCAAGAATGTGTAAAACAGGGATAGAGCCAGGGTGGTAGGAGACATTAGCGTAAGAAAGGGGTTGCTCCTTCTGAGGGTGGCACTGTACCTGTAAATATTTTAATATTTTTTGTTTGTTTCTTTGTAGAAGTTGTGCATGCTAAAATTTTGTTTTCATGGAAACTTTGTTTTTTTTTAACCTAAAATATCCCCAGGAAAAAAAAAGAGAACAGCCAACTCCCGTGTTAGGAATGAGCCAGTATCCCAAGTGGAGGAGTCCAAAAGTCTTGAGGTCTTGTTCACGAGGAAGGAGGTTAGAACAAAAAGCAGGAAATCGCAACTTGACGCAGTGGAGAGAAAGCTGCACAGGAAGGCAAAGCTGATCTACAGTATGTTCAACTGTCATGGCTATGAACTATGGGTAATAAGATTTTAAATATGAGCGGCTGGACTTATCCTGATAGACAGGATGGGGAGTTTGGCTACCTGGAAGGAGCTCAGAGCAGAGCTGCTGCTTTGGGTGTATTAGTAAGGAGACATCCGAGTAAATGACCGCAGGGTGCCCAGGTCCTATGCTGCAAAACGAGCCCCAATCATCAGATCTCCACCGCCATGCCTGTTGGTTTTAACCAAACATGGCCCCCTTCCAAACAAGCAAGCCTGGTTCAGTCTTTAGTAACTTTACGGCTATTTAGTGCTGCGTTTTCATACCTGAAAGGTGACGAGCTGGTGTGGTACTGGGCACTGAGCTTCATGCCACACGTTGCTATGAGCTCCGCTGCGAGTCCACAGAAGGACCTCATAACCATTCGTATCTGTCAGCTTCACATTTAAAGCACCTGGATCAGGAAGTGACAGATAAAAATGAAGCGCCGTTCGTTAAAGGATGTCAACTAAAGACAAAGCTTTAATGAGAACGTTTGGTTTGATGTATAGTTACCCGTGTTGGGTCCGTAGAGTTTGTAGAAGAAGGACAGGCAGTAATCTGTAGGAGCTGGTCGTTGTGGAAATGATATCAAGCGTCCAAGAGCTCCACGTAGAGAAGGGCTCCACATGTCCACAACTAGGCTTCTGCCTGAAGATCAGCAGCAACACAGGCAGGAGTTTCAACAGCAGTGTTTCAGACTCAAACTATTATAAATGAAGATAAAAAGGTAAAAACAAAACAAGATAAAAAGTCTTTGGGCTGAATTTGTTACCAATTCCTACGGTGTGGTCCATCCCACTGAGCACAGACCAGTCAAAGCCATCACTGGTGTCTTGGTACCATCCACACAATCCATCTTCAAAGTTACACGACAGCCCTGCCTCAAAGAACGACGCATTCACTTAAAGTTTCAAGACACTTGAAGGTAAAACGTGAAGAGAGAAGTTACCTGTTGGCGCAGATGGATAATAATTAGCATGGCAGCTAACGAAGTGAACATTCCTCACTTTGATTGTTGCATTAGGCTGAATTTTCACAGCGCGAGCTTCAAACGCCAGCTGGTAATAGAAAAGATTTTGGGTTAAATCGTATCGCTCGTTTACTTTGCGTGTTTGTTTTTGACAGCGTAAGGAAGTCGGTCAGGGTGTGAGGGCTTTAAACATCTGGAACCTGGAAGCGATGTTTCCTGACTCCAATAAGGACGTCAGCGTGCCGCCAGGGTTCCTCCTCGTTTCCCGTTTTTCCACTGAACTCCCACAGTTTGGGTCCGATTCCCAGCAAGCTGTCAATCACTCTGACTGACAGCTCACCTGAAGCAAAGACATGATCGTGGGCATGTTTCTATCTTGGTAAAAACAAAAATGACTCTTGTTGAATTGAAGTTTACCGATATGATCTGAACTCCCAGCGAGTGTAAAATCAAAGTTTAGGTTGCAGGCTGGACCGGTGGGGCCCAGCAGGGGGGTCCGGGTCTGAGCCTCTGTCAGCTGCTGGCCTGGAGCCTCAGCTACATATAGATACTCCTCTAAGAAATGAGATTTGGAAAAATGTTGGGGTATAATTGCAACAAGAACGAACATTTAAAAAAAAAAATAAAGCGCTTGTACCTTTGATGGTGGCATTTTTATGTAGCACCCAACCTTGACTCCCAATACTGGAGTCTGTCCATCCTGAGCTGCCTTCAGGGTACGAGAAGTCCCCTGTAAAGAAGATTTATTTAGATTTGAGATGTCCACATGGGGAGGCAACCAAATGGTGCAGTACATTTGTTCATATTACGGCTCTAAGGCTTCAGGCAAAAGAGGCTCAAATCTGATATTTTCCCATATGTTACTCATACTGGATATTTCATGACGAACATGAACATGACCAACCCAGGTCTTTTTCATGTATGTTATTAAATCAGATACAGTACATTTTCCGTGTTTTTCAAAGCGATTTCAGTCTGAATGGTCATGCCACTTTCATCCAAGACAGCATAAAGGTAGGTGTACGAGAATTAAACCAAATATTGATAAGACTGATACCAACATTATGCAGTTTAACGTCCACATCTTCAGAAACAGAAAATAACTCCAGTCACTTTATTTTTTAGACTTTTCCTTGTCCTGGGTGTCTGAGAATCTACAACAATATATTCTAACACTGGTGTCCCATCGTATCCATCCCAACATGATGGGATCGATAGTTGAATTACTTTCACTTTCAGTACTTTGCTCTCATTCCAGAAGTGCAACTCGGCATTGAAGCAGCCAGGAAGCGGCAAGCTCAAGTGTAAACATCGGATAAAACAAGCCTGGAAGACAATAATTTAGTTGGGTCTGATTGCACATCAACTTCAGAATCAGTGCAGACATGCTAGCGTGTAGCATCCACATTTACTTCTGTAAAAAGAAGTCTGCATGTGATGTCACGTCTTCTTCTGTGCATCTGGGTCACTTCAGGACCATAGACTGTTCACACTAGAGCCTGATGGCGGTCACATTAAATTATAAGGTAAACGACCTTGTAAAAATAAAAATCTAAAAACAAATCAGATCTGAGCAAAGAATTTGAAAAAGAGCGTTAAGATCTGTCGTAGTCTTAGTAATATGTGCATGTAGTGTGGTGGCCTTATTATGCTGTACTGATAAACATTGTACAAAAAAGCATTTTTTGAATAATCTTAGGTTAGATGGAACATATTGTTTGGAATGACTTTTACTCGGGATGTTAAATTAATAAAAATCAATAAACTTGGTCTTCCTGTCTCCCCTATTTTTTTGCCACGACAACTTGGTGTCAGAGGTGGGATTCCACATGTGGTTCTTGCAGCTGAGCTGAGGTAAAAGTCTATAGACAAAGTAGACAAAAGCCGTCCCTACAAAAGTAGGGTGCTTGGACAGTGAATTGAGACAGAGGCATCTGTTGTGTGTCCTATCAACTACCAGGAGTCTGGATCCAAGGCCTTATTCACTGGGTTCAACTGGGCCCTACTCAGGTTTTTCCATTGGGTAATCCCACCCACCTGTTCTTTTAGGACCTTCTTGGCCAAGATTCCAAGCAAGTCAAGCCGAGCTGAAGACCTGACGCCAGCAGACTGCAGGCCATTGCAGTTGCCAGAGAGCAACATCAATCATGAGAGTGTCTCCTTCACAAGAATCATCCATCCATCCATTATCTTCTGCTTATTTCAAAGTCGGGTCGCGGGGGCAGCAGCTCGAGCAGGGACGTCCACAAATCTCTTTCCACAACCACCACTTCTAGCTCTTCTGGGAGAACTCCAAGGCATCCGCAGGCTAACTGAGAGACATAGTCTCTCCAGCGGGTCCTGTGTCTTCCCCGGGGTCTCCTCCCAGTCGTACATGCCTGAAGCGCCTCCCTAGGGAAGCGCCCAGGAAGTCTCTTTACTAGATGCCCGGACCACCAAATGACTCTTTTTGATGTGGAGGAGCAGTGGTTCTACTCTGAGTCTCTCCTGATGACTGAACTTCTCATTCTATCTCTAAGAGAGAGTCCAGCTACCCTGCGGAGGAAACTAATTCCAACTGACTGTATCCACAATCTCATTCTTTCAGTCACTTCCCAGAGTTCGTGGCTATAGATGAGGGTAATGTAGACCTACTGGTAAACAGAGAGCTTTGCCTTACAGCTCAGTTCTGTCTTCACCACAATGGACCGATACGGAGTCCACAATACTGCAGACACTGCACCAATCTGTCTATCTCACGTTCCATTCATCTCTCACTCGTGAACAAAACCCCGAAGAATCAAACCCATTATTTTTTTTAAATCTTGCAACCACATCATTAATTTTTGCCATTTTCTTATTGTTTTTATTTTCCATTAAAATGGCAACGTACACACCATCACTGCGGTTGTCTGAGGAGGTGTAAACATTTTCATGCTTGTTGCTGGTAACAACGTTCAGATGATGCTAAGGGTTCTAATGGGTGGAGGGAAGGTGGCCTCTCCTCTGCCATGGCATTTTTTAGAAACTGAGGCAATGGATGGTGAAAATTCTGTGACTTCATTTCACTTATTGTCCCATTGCATCCCACATACAGTCAAACTTTATTTATACAGGTTAATCCCAGTGAGCCTCAGGGACTCTTACAAGAGACCTGACTTTCCACAAGTTAAGCAACTGAAGGAGGACGGATGATGGATTGGTGACATAACTTGGTAAAGACCAGAACGTTTTTAATACGATGCATTAACAGGGTGTACTTTCTTTGTTTTCCTATGACTGTACCAACGTGTTTCATGCAGACCTGAACAAGAAGAATCAACTCACCACATTTGGCCTCATCCTCTTCTTCCACACAGTCAGCGTGAAAGTCACACATTTTATTTGGATCATCAGTGCATGGGTGCTTTGGAGGTTTGGGGAGGACTTCCAGGGAGTGATTTACTAGAAAATAAGAGAATGTGATATAGATTTGTCACGCTGGAGAAATTAATTATCTTTGCAAAGGTGAGGTTAAAATCATACCTGGTGACAAGCGGCACCCAGGCGACAACACGATGCTGTCAACAGCGATACCGCCGTACGCAAAGTCCCTGATTGCTGCCATGATCACGATCTGTAGGAGTATCAAAAGCATTTTATTATTCAACTTACATCAAAACATGAAACATCTGAACCAACACGTGAGAAGAACTCACCTGGAAAGGTAAGTCTGCGTTGATCTCCACCTCCGCCTTCACCCAGAGATCCCCCAAAGCTCCGCCTCTTTTCCATACCGGGTACATCTGAAGGTCCGACACCAGCACCGTCAAACCCCCCGACCTTGGCCCAAACTGGTGAGTGTACATCACCATCTACAACAAACAGGAACCACTGGATTTGTCTCAACTTGAAGTAGAAAGACGGCTGACCAGCAGCCTTAAATTAAACTGTTCTTAATAACACTAATTAACAGAACAAATGTTTTTTTAATCAAGAAAACATCTGTCACATAATTTTGTTACAACAAATTAAATACAGTACAATCTGAGTTATTTCCAAAGAAAAGTAACGTCAAATGTCAATGAGAAGCAGGTCCGTCCAAAAAAGAAGTACAAGATCAAGAAGAAAAGAAGACAATGACAATGATGTGATGAAGCTGATGAAGATGAAGTCGACAATGATGATAAGAAAAAGAAGTACAAGACGAAGAACAAAAAGATTTTGATTTGATTTTTAACAAAACTTTATTCACACAATAATTAAACACAACAGTGTTAAAAGGGTGATCAGGACAAGCTTAAAAATAAAGTATTTACATGAGGTGCTTGTTGTATTCTAGTTCTCCCTGATCAGAAATGCTACATAAAACCTTCTTAA
>JARVGV010000578.1:27154721-27167501 GCA_031762435.1 Hypsolebias longignatus | reverse complement strand
AGTTTCGGTTTCGATTTACGGCCGTAAATGCGGACATACGGCGCCATGTGCGTTCTGTTCCGACCTACGGCAGAATCAACCTACGAACGGTCCTTAGGTCCGGAACCCGTTCGTAACTCGAGGATTACCTGTATTTGCAAAGATTTACAGATAGAAATTGTCCTGAGGGCCTTTTTATTGGTAGAGTTCCACATCCTTAATAAAATAAAGAAAACATGGTGTTTTGTTAATAAATTTACATTGATGAATGTAAAATTTGACCAAAAGAATTAGCAAGTTTATGTCATCACTAACAAACATTTAGTTTAAGCTGTCCCCTTACAAATACTGGACATTTATTTTTATTGAAAGCCATCAAACTTAGAATTTCATGAGCTATTTTGTATCTGGTAGATTTTTTGGTGGCTGTCTTCTAAATTCCTGCCAAAACGCTTAGGACATGCATTGTCCAGTCAAAATATTTTTATTATCATTATCAAAAAATATATACATTTATCATTATCAAAAAATATACATTTATCATGCTGAACATTAGCTGCAATAGATAAAAATAAAGTAAATAGAAGTAAAATATCTTGTCTCTGAATCTGTCAGGACAATTTAGAGTTAGCATAGCATAAAACAACAAAAACTTTTGCTTAATTAGCTTTTTCTATGAACAGGTCATCACATAATATAAAGTTTGTTTTTGTAATAATTAGAAAAATGTTTTGTTTTATATGATAAGATATAAAGGCAAATTTAAACAAAGCCAACCTGAATGGTTTCCTCGTGCAATTTTTATGCTAAGCTAAGCCAAACGGTGCAGCTAAACGCTAACAGTAGCTAGTTTCTTATATAAATGTGAGAACTAGATCGATCTGGTCTTTAAAATCTTTTTTTTTATTTTATTTTTTAAAGTAAAGCCATATAATGTAAATTGTGTTTCTTTAAAAGTGAAACACTTTGTTTTGACATGGGACAAAATCAGAGTAAGTCATCAACTCGACAAAAACTCCTGTAAATTAAACATTTCTTTTTTTAAGTGATTGTTTTTCATTGTTTATTTGAAACTACAGAACAGAAGTCCAGTTGCTTTTTATTTTTATATTAATTTTCCATATCCTGGATGACTGGATAAATCTACAGGAACAAAGGATGCTAACATTAAGAGTTGGACCGTATCAATACGAACGGGACGGGATAAATAAAGATTGGCATAATTTTCAGATTATATTTAAAAACTTTTTTTTTTTTTTTTTTTTTTTTTTACTGCTATATTGTTACAGTTTAAGCTCTTATGCCACCTAAATGGTTTTGGCTTAGCCTTGACAATACAGTATAATAAAAAACCTAAAATTGCAAACAGGTTGATTTTTTTTTTCCCCTTTTTATTTTTGTTTAAGAAAGGAACGATGATCTCGTTTTATGAAGATATTTTATGCATAATTTGAGAGCAGGCTTTTAGCATCCATCTACTGTATATGTATTTATTTATTTACTTATTTATTCATTTTGCAGGGCATTAAAAGGAGAATTTCTGTTTTAAGAGACCAAAACCCTTCATTCAAACCTTGTCATTTTGTATGTTACCAGGTGGCTGAAGCCATGAAGCGCATGCATGAACGCCAAAACATCGGGAAAGTCATCCTCCTTCCTGAACCCAAGAAGAGTGAAGAACAACCAAAGTCCAGCGCAGAGGCTGCAGAAAGTGTGGGGAAAAATGAAGCAGCCGTCAGTGAGAAGAAAGACGAGGCCGTAGAGGAAGTTAAAGCAGAGAAGGATTGAGTAAGAGAGTTTATTCAGATTATGTTAACAGGAGAGTAAAAAGAAGCAAGATGCCATAAATTCTGTGATTTTTTCAGTATTCAACTGTTTTGTTGTGCAATATGTCAATAGTGCCATGTCTTGTTGGGAACACTTCTTTTTCAAATAAAGATTCACTTTTTCAAAAAACTTTGTTTGTGGATCATTTTATATTACTGTTTTAACCCTGCATCTGTAATGACACCAAGAATGGTACAGTTTTTAATCAAACTAAACTTTGACAAATAAGTTAATTAATAAAATGAAGTATTTTTCATTATGCGGTCTAAACAAAACTCTTAGTCTCAAAAATACTGTTTATCAGCCAGAATGTGTAAAAGGTAAATTTTTCCAAAAACAAAACAAAAAAAAACCATAGAAAACGCAACAATATATAAATAACCACAATTAAATGGTGTTCTTACAGTATTCTTGGGTTTAAAGCTTATTGCAAAGTCTTGAAGCCCGGTCAACAATTAAATTCATAAAGTGACTATTTCTCTTATATTGATGCATTTTTGTCATTACATTTCAAATTTATGAGCAGCTGCCAACTACCAGATGGGTTTGTTTACTTACCAAAACAGCCGAAGTGACTGAAGTGACCCATGAGGGATCAAGCAGTCTATTTTGTTTTTATTGTTGTATAAGGTGTTTACGCTATGTGTATCCTATTCTAATATGAAATCCTTGGTGTAACAATCATGTTAAATTAGAGATTAACTTTAGGGATGCACAATATTATCGGCATGGTATCAGTATTGGACGATATTAACAGTAGAGTTAAATATCAAACATAGGCCAAAGAGTTATCAAAATAACTGACCAATTTAAAAGGTGCTGTTTATTTAAAGGCATATAATTTATAATTTAAATTTGACAAACAATCCTAGTTGAAGTGTTACATCATTTTCAGCCCACTTTTTGGGATTTGCATTTGGTATCAGGTCAAACTGACAAAGACCATGCAGAGTAATGTAATATTTTGATTCCACAGCAGAGAAAGATATGTAGTAGAGCTGTCATTTCTAATCTGAACCCGGAGCCCGGCCTGACCCGGATTAGGGCTGGGCCGTAACGATGTGCTTAATGTGCGGGCCGGATCGGTATAAGACTTTTGATTGCATCAGCGGATGTGCGCTACTGATGATCTAATTACATGGCATTATGATTTGCCATACACTCAACAGCCGTACGCGACCATTTGACCGCACACTGACCGGCCTTGAAAGAGGTAATAAATAAATATCTGTTAAATTAAAAAGACATTCAAACAAATGAGACATATTTGTTCTTTCCTTTAAAAGGTGGTGTAATTTCAAAAAGATTCGGCTGCACTCAGCGGACGCACACAGCAGACGACCCAAACAGGTGAGATCATAAAATATCCGACATGTCAGAGCAGGGTCCATGTCTGAATAATGCAGAATGCAGGCAGAAGCAGGGATTTAATGCACTTTGATGGCCATGAAAGGACAAACACCCCCTCAGCTCCGATCTTCTGCTCCCTTAGTCGTGCACGTCCGCAACCGTTAATAACTATAAAAGCAGTCAAAGCTTAATTAAAAATGTCAGGGGAGGGGGGGTTCTGACCTGTAATTACAATGGGGTTTGGAAATGGTGGCTACAGGCTGGGGATGGATTTTTTTGGGCCCGAATGCAAATCTACCCCACGTCCATAATTTTTAAACATAATTTGTTAGCAAAATTTCTCATAAACAACAGTATGCATTTTAAAAAGTAATCACTGAATCAACATCTATAAATGATTAACAATAGAGTCAAGCTGATTCAAAATGGCCACCGCAGCTGTCCGACCTAAACCAACACAAAAAATGTTACATCAGTTTTAAAGGTACTTGGCTAAAACTGAATGTGGTAGTAGCTGAGAGTCATGCCCAACTCAAACCTTGAGAAATAACAGATCGAGCAAGATTTGCTTTTTTTTTTAACCATTTCGCAGTTTCAACTGCGTTTGTTTGCATTTGTTAAAAATAAATTAAGAATTTCTTAATTGTAATAAAATTAAACCCACAGCTACGTACAAAAGATTTACATCGTTTCTGCACTAAAACCAAATACAGTATTATATATTATATTATATAAATATTATAGCTGCTTAAAGTACATCTTAGTGCGTTACCTGATCACTTTCAAGCCTTTCTAAAGGATCTGAAAGCAGCAGCCAGTGGTTTGTTAATGAGCTCGTAGTTTGAGAGATTATTCAGCACAGATCTAGTCAGACGTGCACGTTCTCTGAAGTTACATTCATGTTTGAAGGCAGTCCTCCAGTGTTGCGTCTACAATAATGCAGTATGAGCACATAATTACACACAACAAACACACAAGTGGTTGACGCGATGCCAACACTGACACTGCAGGTTTGACTGCAGAACTAAGGAAGGAGGAGCACACAGACTGATCTCAGTCATGAATTTGTGGCCTACATAACCAAGTTGTCATTTTCACTTGATGGAAATTAGATCACGGAGGAGTAATCGGTGCGCTCAGACAGAATTTGGAATAACATTAATGCGGGCCTAATTGAATTAGCTGGACTCTGTGGGTTCCCTCTGCGCTTCTTCCGCGGGACGTCGTTGCGATTAATGTGTGTCTGTTTTGCTTTTGCTCTGCGGTGACGGTCAGCGAGCAACATGAGCCATCTTTGTTCGCCCAGGCGGAGAACACGATCATCGCTAGCGCGGCTCTAAATACCAATGTTCTGCAGGCAGTTTAGTGTCTCTCTCTCCTTCCTCAGCGATGCCACCCTGCATGCGCTCGTCTGCCGCATGTGTCTGAGCATCGTACATCCATATGAGGACAGTCAGTCGTCAGTGTGATGGTAGACAGCAGAAGGACACTGGTTTGCTGACAGGCACTTGTGATTTTTATACTGTACCTTTTGGCGGCCCTGCTGCCTTGTTTCGGCAGCAGAACCTACTGCCAGGGCCACATCGCAATGTGATCTGCCGCTAAATGAGGAAAACCTGTCCCTCCAAGCATTCCAATCAGGGTTTGGGTAACGCGTTGGGAAAAAGGAGCTGATTGCACTGATTGCGTTGGAGTACAGGGGCAAATAGTCCCTGATTGGCTGAGCAGAGAAAGTTCTCACTAATGCTTGATTATTGCTGAAATCTGTTCACTCAAATAAATAAAAAAACATAAAATTTACTTCAAGAGGTATATTAATATGAAATACTCTTAACCGCAATTCAAATTTCAGGGTTTAAAAGAGCGCAGACTTAAGTAGTTTTAAATGTACCATTTTCAGCTTTCTTCCAAGTAGAGTCAAAATTAAAGCACGGATGTTCTCCTTAACTGACACAAACATGTATTTTGAAGGTTGATGCAGTGCCAAAATTAAAATCAGGATTCTTCTAACCCTAAGTGTTTAGGAAACCACCACATTTTAAAAAAATGTGTCCTACAGGGGCACATTTTAGTAAAATATCTGATATTTTGTATTTATTTTTTACTTCCTAACACCAAAACGTAATATGTGAATTAGAGCAGCTTTATGTGAAACTGGGTCAAGATAAAATGCAGTATATCTGAGAACAAAATAGGAGCAAAGCTAAAAGGTGTAAGAAACTTTAACTAAAGCTCCCAAGTGCAATTAAACTAAATATATGCAGGGTTAAAACAACCCACACCAAACCCTGCTGAGTTGGACTGACTTAGTCCAACTCAGCAGGGTTTGGTTATCAGTTTGAGCCAATATACTGGGCAGTGCTGCACAAAAGAGCTAAGACCAGACCCCCAGAGAGGTCACCTAATTTTTCACATCAATTATTTATTCAGCATTTGATGCAAAATCATTTTAGAGAAAACTTTTATTTTACTTTATTTTTTAGGGCTGTAGCACTGATATTGGGTCAAGTTTTTGACTGAAAAATATGGTTAAAACGGCAATTTGTTAAATTATAACTACTAAAAAATTGAATTAAAAATCATACCTGCAGTCTGGGTTATTAGACAACTCCAACTTGGTTTGCTGCTAGCTAGCTGGTGCTAACTGCTATTAGATTAATTATTAAATATACTGTATGTATATTATATTAATTATTAACTGCTATTAGACCAAAACATGCATGTCAGACTGCCTTCAGGCCCAGGCCTCCCTTGCAAGAGATCTGTGATCTCAATGGGATTTGCCTGGTTAAATAAAGGTTAATAATAATAAATAGTATCAAATAACTAATGTTTGAAAACCAACCAGGCTCAGCGTCTTTTTACAAGTTCTTTTTGCCATATTACTCATAAAGCAGAAGTTCAGTCAGGTCCTATTTGGTCAGCTTATGGCCTAAAACAGATGTCTCATCTACGTCCCAACAACTGGATCAAACCTTTTCACCCAACTAAGAAGTTTCATCTGCAGCATAAAAATTAAGTAACTTTTTTTGTCTACTTTGTGGAAAATGAACTCCAGAATAATCCTGTTAAGCGTGAACTTTCACAACAAAATCAAACTCCCAATTGAATTCATTTTAGAAATCAATCTGCCTTTTTTTATTTCTATTTGAGTGAACGAAAGAAAGCCCTTTAGGTGGTGCTCCAGTTGCTGCTACCATGCAACTTTAACATCTTACGAGTCTGTGCTTCAAACACCATCCTGTGCAATTTGTTGCACTTTAAAGTTACAGTATCCTGAAAAGACAGTGGGAGGATCACAAGTGTATGACTGTGCCAAGGCATTGATTTTACTCTTTATGCTCTATTTGGCAGTTGCATGGCTGCAAAAGCAAATAAAAGGTCAATGATGACATGATTAATGTGTCAACTCTGCTGTAATCATTGCTGCTGCCGTTTTCGAAAGGATTCCCACTAGACGTTTGGTTATCTTTGTGGCATCATATGACCTTATGAAGCATCTACCAGTACAGCAGCTATAATATAACTACTTCATCATGCTATGGGCAACGGTGGTGAAAATCAATATCCATCATAATAGAGGGTGACTTATTTTTATTTAGTTTCTAACAGCAAGCGGTGACATTGGGGTGAAAATGGCTCTGCCACACACTAAAGAGAAGATTCTAGTCACCGCTTGGCTTCCAGAGGCCTCCTTACTTTCCTGCAGGCACACAAACGAGAGATATGGATGCAGTTGGCCTCTGGAAAATGTTAAGACCCTCAAAATGGCCACTCAAGATGCCTTGGCCTCAGAAACCTCTGTCCCTCCTGTATTACTGAAAATTAAACGTTCCCAGAAACGATGGGACGTAGACGTTGATCATCTCAATAGAGGCTTTGCTTGCTCCCTTGCGCCCCCCGTTTTTGCCCCTCCACCCCAGATGTGACCAGGCAAAGATTATCGTTCCTACCTGCAAGTTCTTCCTCCAAACGTTGACGGCCGCAAAGGCCAGCTGCATCTGCTTCCTGCGGGCGTCTTTATGGCGCTTGTAAGCGATTTCGATAAAGATGAGGAAGATTCCTGCTGCGATGCCACCAGCCACCAGCATGAAGACCCCTGTTGGGGAGGGACAGATGGGCAAAGAGAGGAAAAGACAGAGAGATGTGGGCAGCCAATCTAGAATTGCGCCGCTCCCACCAAGCATGACCGTTCGTTATGTATGCTCAGTGGTCGCATCTGTTTTATTAACCAGCTCCTACTGCCGACAGTGGCTGTGAACATTGTATCAATAATAAAATAAAATAAAACACGGCTGCACAAAAATCACAGCACATGATAGTCTAGGTCACATTTCCACAGAGAACCAATGTTGACACTGAAACAATGATTCTGCAAAGGTATTGGACAAAAAAGAGCTACAGTACCTTACCACTGCAGTTTTTGTCCAATCACTTTTAACGCTTTTATTCCCTATGCCATAAGGACCATACCTGCCATGTTCTCAAAGGTGAGTGTGGCTGGGGCATTGCTCCGTGAGTCACACTCCTGGTATCTCACCCAGGTTTTATCTAGGTCTTCCATGAAGCCATTCTCATGAGAACTGCAAGGGGTTGGGGGTGATGGAGAGAGAGGTGACAAAGTTACATATGTGCCCTTCAAACCGTTTGAGCCGCCTACTCCCAGATAGCAACACAAATGAAGGAGGAACAGGTAGACCAACAGACATAAACATGACAGACAAACATGGCTGGAAGGGGAGACACATATAGAGATGCGACATAAGCCAATGTCTTTAGATGTCTGTAAATGGTCAGAAGACCATAAAATCATAATGAAAAACAAAACAACAAAAAAAAAGAAGTCATACGAGAAATGCAGCCTCCGCTGGGACAGACCTGAGAATGGCCAGGGACACATTCTGTTTCCAGGGGCTGTCCTTGCGCATGCCTATGCCAAAGCCCGAACGGAAAAACAGCTCTCCCGTGGTCACCAGGTCGCACTTCTGCGAGGCTTCAAACTCCAGCACCGCAGAGTCCCAGATGAAAGCATGCAGCTTGCTGTGGGGGAGGGAGGGAGGGGAAGGAGGGGGTTACGATGCAACAGTACAATGATTTACAAACACATTTACGGCTCCCAACCTTCTCTTCCTCGCACACCAAATCATGCGTGTCATTTCAGCGTTTACCAGCAGTCTCTATGGCCCCAAATGAAATCCAGTGCCAGATGGGTGAGCGTGCGTCCCCCACTGGATTCCACAAATTTCAGAGATGTTCATCTGGGTAAAACCTGAAAAAGGGTGCTCCTAGACTCAGCGTTAGCTCAACCTCCACTCGTGTCAGTGCTTGCCGACACATCCATGTCTGCTGCTAACCCTGGAAAACTGTCTTGATCGGGCGATGGACCTGAATCAGAGTGAACGTTGCAGTAAGTCCTGCCGCTTCCACCTGATTCAAACGTCCATGTCCCCACCCCACCTCCCAACAACCTGAATTGGTCCTAGTCTATGTCTAGCAGCCAGCCGACTCGTGTTCCGGTCGGCCAGGCCTGGCCGAGACTCACTTGTCACGCACGGCCTGGATAGCCTCGGCGGCACTCTCATAGTTGTGCTTCTCCATGTGGCGATACATAGTACTAAGCTCCACCTGTCGCCGGAAGTAGATGTCCACGGAGCTTTGCTTTACCGTGGCGTAGATGAATTTGTCAGATGGGTTTCTCAACTGCAGGTAAAAAAGGATAACGAGCAGACAGCTAAACAAAAGTTTTGTAGGTAGGATGTAGCAATATGCTTGGCTGTTGCATCACCCACCCGTGGGTCGTTGATGCCGGTGATGCGCTCCTCAGGCCGGTCCAACACCAAGAAGGCAGCCAGGTTGGCAGTATAGGAAGCCACAATGATCATAGCAAAACCAGCCCACACCATGCCCAGGATTCTCGCTGAGAAGCTGCGTGGTGCACCTATGTAGTAAGTTCAAGTTGAGTGTTCAGCTAAACAATTGACCAGTTCAGCTGTGGGTTGATGTTTTTAATCAGACAAAACCCACTGCTTTGTGTTACCGCTACCTCTAAGCCATTAATTTGAAGTCACCATAGTTAGTGGGTCAATGTTCTTCTATGAAGCAAGACACCTCTTCAAGAATTCAATGCACCATTAATTGTCGCCTTAAGTAAACAGACACAAAGTCGCTATGCTTATAAAAGCCATTAAATTAGCCATCTGTCTCACTGGTTCTCAAACCTTTTAAAGTATAACTCACAACAACAAACAACAAAAGACTTATGACCCAAGTTTATTTGGTTGAAGTAATCAAACGTTGTTAATGAGCTAATGAAACTAGGACATCATGATGGCACAAACTATAAAAAAAAGTTATTTCTGTCCACATATAACTATCCTATTTACCTCCCTCAAGCAAAAGCAACAACTAGGTTTTTAAAATACAAACTTTACAAAAGCCTGTCCATAAAAATTATGATTTGAAAAAGTAAGGCGTCACTGTTCGACAAACACCTGCTGCTATCCCAACAGGAACACTGCCAGACAGGCATATTCAGGTTTCTTCTAGAGGCGTGGGCTACTTTGTCTCACCTTCTCCTATTCCAGAGTTCAGCAACACCCCCCAGGAGAACCACATAGCAGACGACAAGGTGAGGGCATCTTCTTCTTCCTCTTCACTGTTTACTTTAAATCTCCCAAATGGACTAAAGAGAAGAAAATGGAAGGGTTGCAGAAGATAAAATTAACTCAGAACCCACAAAGGGATGAAACCCGGGTCAAAGAGGGAAACTGAACATGAGTGAGCGAAGCAAGACAGAGACAAACTCCTGACAAAAGGAAACAGGCTAAAGACGACAGCACAGGGACAGAGCAGTGGGATGATCGGAGCCAATCTTCACCTCGGTCTGCCACGTTGTCCACAATGAGGGAAGATCTGCAGTGCTCAGGAGTGTATGTACACACACACACACTGTGAATACAAATCTAAACACATATATGGACAAACGGGTCCTCCTTGTACCTGAACCGGTCTAGAAGGTAAAGCATCACCGCCACCACATGCACCGAAAGACCCACCAACAGCCACAATGTGCTTTGGAACGGTTGCATAAATGAGTCCAGCGTACTTCGAGGGATTTCCTAAAAACACATACATCGCAGACTGTTATGTATGTACTGACAAATAAGACTGCCCTAGATTTTAAAATAAAAAAAGAGGTGCTAGTTAGAATCCTCAACACTAAGGATTCAGCAAATTTTACACCTTCTCAATTTTATCCAAGACATCTGACTGCAAAGCTCACATGGTTGCTAATTATACTCTTTGGAGATGCTATTAGCATTTTGATAAACAACAGTTTTGTTTCTGATGACAGTGACAATGTGAAAAACATTTCATGTTGCTCAAATTTTTAGGAAAGTTTTGAGTTCAACATGTAGACACACTTGTTGGGTCTTGAGCAAAGAAGCTATTAGCTTAACTCTGTGTTGTTGTTAGCTTAACTCATATGTTAGCTAAACTTATAAAACCTGTTACTGCCACGTGTAAAACATTTATTGAAAAGTAAAAAGAAGCAAAAGTAAAACATTTAAAAATATAACATTTTAAACTGCAGTCGTGTCAAAACTTTTTCATGTGCAAGGCAGCCATCGTGGATTTTGAAGTTGGGGTTGGTCAGGGTGAAAAACCCCTATTAGTGGCGATTTGGGGGAAGTTTATCCAGGTAGCACAAATATTTATCCTTGTTTTCAAAACTCAGTAACTTTAATGTATGAAGTACGTTTAAATTAGTCCTAATTCCAACCATGACATATTTCAAGAAAGAGTTTATCCTTTTGTTTAGATCATACGATTCCTTCAGTAAAATAAAAGCAGGCAGAAGGTGGGTATTATTCCTCTTGAGGTTCATTTCTATTTGAGGACGGATTGGGCAACCCACCTTTTTGACAAGAATAGTAAGTCCTTGGTATTTAAAGGGTTTGGAGAACTCGATGTATTGGGCCCGTTCGTTGTTTATAGTCAGCGGGGCAACAATCATGTCAGCCAGGCCCCCCAGGAGCTCGCCCATCATGCCGTTCCACTCTTTCTTGTTGCTGTTGTTCACCTGAAATACAAAAAGGAAAGTCTTATAAGACTCAGATATCACTCCGGTTCTGGTCTTTTAGGATTTAGGATAAGCCAAGAGGGGATAAAACAGCAAGGGTTGCTTTTTTCTTTTGATAAAAAGCTACGGTATGCATGACTCGCAGCACTTTCCTGGCTAACATGTAGCATTAACTCTGCTGCACAATTCTGGTACCGAAGCTTCACTAATCGTACATGAAGGTAAGTAAAACCCAACACGAGCAGCCAAAGTGTGAGCACGACAACAAAGAACAACTTCTTACAAAACAACATGGCTAACACCCCCAGTCTTTGCAGCTGAGCCACCTGGGAGGCAACTCTTGCAGTTCTGCTTTTTAATAATTCAACCAGTGACTAAAGTAGTTTTTTTTTTTATCCCTACTAGTAAAAACCACCATAAAAGACAAAAGAACATGTAATTGCCTGTTTCTGTGCATTCATTTATCTGTCAGCAAAATATGTCATGAATCATTGGACTATTTTCAGTGAAACACTCAAAATGTTATTATAGGATTAGGGGTTAAACAACTACATATTTTTAAAAGTCTACTTTAACATGATAAAAGTCAAGTCAACTTTGATTAGTCGATGACGTCATAGGAACTCAAGATGCTATATCATATTTGCAAAATATTTTTTTTTAAAAAAGAACAAAACATTAGGCGTATATTTATGCTCCTACCATTTCTCATACTGCAAATAAGTCAAAGGAAAAGCAAAACTATTATGAAGCTGCAAAAATGCTGCTGTTTTTAGTTTTATTTATTTAATCCACCATATAGGGTTGGGAACAGCAGGGGGAGGGGTGACTAGTCGACTAGAAATAAAAAACTCTTAAGATGACATAGAATCGACTGGTCAACTGGTCGATTAGTTTATTCAGTCCCTATAAAGGATGTACATCTACAACTTATCAGCATTTGGGGTCAACACAACTCAAGAACTCAACCGTAGCAAACAAGAACAGCTATAACTTGGCCGGTTTCACAGCTAAAGCTAAAATTTGGTATGATAGTAGCGGAGAGCCATTCAAAATGCCTTATAAGCAGATTGGTTGACGTTTTTTATTATGTATACCTTAAGCATATAATGCTGTGTGATATGCATTGACTCAAAAAGTGCTAGTCTTTATTCGCCAGCTGTTGTTTAAAGATAAAAACATTTTGGAGTTAAATTTTTCTCTACTTTTAAAGCAGACACCGTTCAGATTTATTAGTCTTGTGAAGAAAAAATTAAAGCTCATTGTGTGAATGTTTCTAAATCATTCTCACTTTCGAGACCCACTTTTCTTCCATAGCTTGTTGGCACATAAGTCGTTCCGCAATTTTTATGATATTTTAACAATTGTTGTACCAAAACGTTCATCTCATTCGGGACGTTTCGGCTGTGACGTTTGGTATTGAGCAATTTTCACTTTTTGAAATACAGGTAGTCCCCGGTTTATGGCTGAGATCCATTCTAACGGCTCAGCCGTATACCGATTTAGCTTTAAACCGGATCCGCCCGTATCCGCGGCCGTAT
>JARVGV010000578.1:27130098-27143048 GCA_031762435.1 Hypsolebias longignatus | reverse complement strand
CCCCCCCCCCCCCCCCCCCCCCCCGGGTGTCTTTTCTTTTTTCTGTAATGACCGAAAAAATATTGCTTCTTGTTCTCATGACAAAACCATTCAGTTTTTTTTTTTTTTTTAAATCATAGGGACATATCTGAAAGTAAAATTAAAAATAAATTAAAAATGACGTGCTACCAAGAGAGGGGCATTTCTGGGTCGGCCGGTGACTGGTTTGGGCTGGTTTCTAGTTGCTACGTTTGGAAAGTTGGTGGGCGGCGTGCACTGACCATGCAAATATACCTTAGGTCCTCGCTTGTTGTCAAAGGACAGTTGGTCGAGGTTTTCATAGTTCCTTTTTTTATTCTGATGAGTAATGTGCACAGAGAAAATATGCAGACACAGAAAAATATTATAAACAGTTGAAAATGGAGGGCAGTAAAGCATTCCAACAAATCTCCACTTTTCTGCTTCAAATTGGGACCTTTAACACCGGGGCTCGCAAAAACATCCGCGTCCAGTACAACATTTACCATTTTTAAAGATTCCACTAGATTTTTATTACAATGCGTCTCTGAGTTAAACATTATGACTTCCTAAAAAAACGTAATTATAATGAAAGTTGTTCTTTTTCAAACTAAATGTTGTTTTTAAAACCAATGGAACAGCTTTACAAAGAACCATGTCCAAAAACACGTACAGGTACGCTGATATAAAGTTTTACAGTTTCAAGCAAATATACCTTAATTATTCCTGATATAAACATATTTTATGATTTCTAAACTAAACTAAACCATGACAGGAATGTTTGAAATCTCTGTTTCTTTATGCTGCAAGTCCTTTAAATTTGATCTTATGTACCACACACAGCATTGACCTCCAACCAAAAGTCATTATTTATTTATGAGCACGACTGAGAAATTCACCAACTTTATTCTTTAACTATCAAACACTGGCTGGTTTCATTTTAGATATTTTTGGCTGTATTTAAAAAAATAATCCCAAAATCAGACCCAGCTTCCTTCAATTTAAAAAATAAAATAAAATGCAAGACCACACTGACATTTCCATGCTACACCAGCAGGTGGCGATAATACAAAAATGAAAATACAGTACTGTACATCACAAACAAGTTTAAACACAACATTAGCAATTTTTTAAAATATTTGACTTTTTTTTAAAGAACAAAACAAGTAGAACAACCAAATTGTTACCATATATAGCACACACGTGTGCAAAATCGAGTGCAAAAATGTTTGTTAAAAACTGTCACGTTTCTGGGAGATGTTTAAATAAATTTACTGCAGGAAGTGTCCTCGGCTGCACCAGAAGTGCTACAGCTAGCTGCTGCTACCATAGTCCTCCAAATATGTGAAAGTGATGGTAACATAACATTTTATAAAACTGTGTTCAAATAAATCAGTAGAAAGTTTCTAAGATTGGAGCGATATTATTTTTGTGTGTGTTTGGGTTTTAGACAATTCAAGATGGCTGCTACAACAAAACAAGCACAAAAAATGGCTAAAACTCGGGACAATTTTACAGGGACTGAGCTAAAATTTGGTGGCAGCAACTGAGCGTTGTCGCCAACACTTATTTTGAGCCCAATGCTTTTACTTAAAATCTCGGCTTTAAATGTTGGTCACCCATCTTTGCCTGTTAGCAAAATATCTAATGTGCCACTGGAAAGATTTCTATTAAATGCTCAGAAAAGACTTATTGGCTGTTCAACGTAATTCAAGATGGCCACCACAGCAAATCAACCTCTGCCTACACAGAAAATGGGCTGGTTTTGTTACAAACTCGTCCTGAAGAACCTTGGACTGAGCTCCGCCTTCTCTCCTGACACTGAAGTCCTGACCAGTGAGAAAGCTCCTTCAAACATGTTTCTGCCCGGAGACACAAATTTAAAGAATCCAATTGGATAACTTTTATTTTCTTGAATTACAAAAATTTTCTTGCTTAACTTCAGAGTAGTTTACAAAAATAAGAGAAATTAAAAAGAAAAAAAAAAAATTGTACACTGCTAATATATATTTATATAAAATAAATATTAAATAAAATTTAAGTAAATAAAATTTAAATAAAAGTAACATTTCATACGTGCTGGATTCTTAGGCCTTCTCTGAAGGCACTGAGGGCCCTGAATAAGATACAATAAAACATGTGGTCCTTTATAAATTAAAATAAGACGTAATGCAAGTTGATGAATTTAACTATCTAAGTTCTGTTTCGTGTCCTGTGAGACGCCTTCTGTATGCCTGAAACAGGGAGCCATTTTACAGAAAAAAAAAATTAAATTACAATATTTTTGCCTCACAGCGTCCTCAGGCAGCTGCCACAAGTTCACAGCTCTCACATCGGAGTCTGTCCCTTCATAAACACTAGACTGACTGCACATCGATACAATGTTCAGCCTGCAAATAAAACACCCAACAAATCCTGTCCAATAACTCGTGTGTGTGTGTGTGTGTAACGCGACGCTCCGCGAGGACCCATTACACAAGCAGGCCTAGTGTATAAACGTGTCACACTTTTACATTTGAGTCATGTTAAATGCTGGAAAACCCTCATTAAATGGGGTTGTAACGGGGAAAAAAGCAAACCAGCAGTCAGAATGATAGGTTCAATTCAATAAATAAAATTAAAAAAACACTTTAAAAGTAAAAATACAGAAGCTTTTTAAATTTCCAGCTACAGCCTTTCATCAATAATTCACTTTTTTTGTCATTGTTGCTCTTCAAACACACTGTGATCAAAGTTTCTCTTCTAGTGGAAACGTTCGATTAAGGTTTTTTGTTAAAACACGTTCCGAGTCTGCACAAAGTGACAGTTTTAACATGTCAAAGCTAAATATTATGTTAAAGTTGGGCTATGTGGAAACGTTACAAACAATTAATATTTTACCTGTCGTGCATGATATCTGATCGAATGGCCTCAATTAGAAGACATTTGGTGGAATTGACGAGCTGCTAACGTGGATTGCTGCTGTTTAAAAACACCAGTTTTTTATGTCTCATCTGATTTAAAAGCCTCTGTCTGATCAAATTACAAGTTTTTTCCTGCAGAAATATAATCATGGGCGAAACAACAAAGAGTCAGAGTTAAAGAGCCGTTATTTTCTGATGCCACCTTTGAGCTGAGACGTTGCGGCGCTGCGTCACATGATGTCACAGGCCTTTAGATACCAGAGCAAACCGGACATTTGGAGGAATTTCTCACTGAACGCAGTCTGAGTATCAATAATTTACAGCTTCTCCAATAAGCCCCAGGCTCTTTGCTCCCCTTAGTCTTTTTTCCCCCTTCTTTTCAATAAACGTCTAATGATCTTTAAACCAGTTTATGTGATTCAAATCAGATTGATAACAGAAAAAAAAACTGCATGTGAAACGTGTTGAATTTTAATAGTTTATCGACAGCAGCTCTGCAGAGAGCAGCAAACTCGTATGAGACTTTGGATACGTCGCTCGTTGGATCAATATTTAGTTGGCTTTTGTCTCGTTATGGGAGCTGCAGAGATACATTACCAGCAGGCACGTTCCCTTCACCTTCCCTGAGTTTTATGCATAAAAATGACTGCATAAAAGCAGATACATTTTCAAGTAAAACCTCGGAAAAAACCGCTCCGACTGGCTCCGCAGTGGAACCTAAATACATTCATAAATAGAGTCTCGCAGGAGGAAGTGATGGCAGGAACTTCTCTCAGCTGCGACATGAATGGGGAGCCCAGATGGGCTCGTTTTGAAATCCAAACAGAGCATAAAACAAAACTATCTAGATTCCTATGAAAGGCCTTAGATGTTTGTGTTCAAATGCAGGAAATGAGTCTTATCGAGATCATTTGGCTCTAATTCTTAACGTGTGAACGGTTGCACCAATCAATCGGATTTTTCTGTGTTTTTCTGTTGGCGAGTCAATCGATCCCAGTAATTTGAGCAGCTTTCACGTCGACTTCTGCTTCCGTTGAATAGCAGCCCCGGGCACGTGTCATACTCAGCGTCTCTCCGGCTTTTTGATTTAATTAAATCTCTGAATCAGGACTCGTTTCACTTGACCACACAATTACAGCAAAGAGCCCCAGAGAGGAAGGAGCGTGGCGAAGTAAAAACTATGTCCCCAGTGTGATTTCATCTGATTAAATGGATGGCTGTTCCGTTTTTTAAGATTCTCGTCCTAAAGCGCACGCATCATCGCAGGCTCAACTCAAAGTTCTGTTTTTCTCTGACCCACATACCGAGCTGAGAGGCAGATTTAAAATGGCTGCTTTAAAGCTAAATTTACCTGCAGCTACAACAAAATAACCTAACCTCAAATTTCTCACGAATCAACGCCGGCCATGGAATCAGAGCTTTTCAAATGAGATGTTATGAGTGAATAATGTTTTTTCATTTACATTTATTTATACAGGTAGTCTCACTGAGTCACGAGGACTCATTTTCAAAAGACCCGTTATGGGAGCAGATGGTGGGGGTTAAGGGCCTTGCTCAGTGGCCCAGAGTGGGGCAAATGAGGGTGGAGACAGGTGTGGGTGTTTCACCTTTCCCACCCACATTTTGATGTTGGTCCGGGGAGTCGAACCGGAGATCTTCCTATCAAAAGCCCACCTTCTCTAACCTCTTCATCACCACTCCCCCAATATCTTACCTGTTGGAGATAGCTTTTTGAATGACACTGGTTTGGAGAAATAGAGTTTATTTCTATGTTAGTTTTACCCCAGAAGTCAGAACTTGGATCAAAGAATAACATCACCTTCAAATTTACCATGTTCTTGTTGCACCTAAAAATAAATCTGTTGCATTTTGTAAAAAGTCGTGTTCAATGTGACAATGTTACTGTTTTCCTATTTTTCTCTTTACATTTTGCAGTCTAACTACTTGTGCATACTTGGTGCTATTTTAGCTGGGGATGTTGATTCCGGTTTTTGTAACTTTTATAGTTTTCAAAACATGTAACTTTGTTTACAATTTTTTTCCCCCATAGAAAAAATAATAAAAAAACTTTTCAATTTCTTTAAAAACGTTGTTCTTTCGGAAACCTGTTTCAGCTACTGGCTTTATGTACCGGTATGTGTTCCTAAGATACTTCTATTTTATTATCTAGCATTCTACTTTTAGGTTTTAGCTACTTTAGGTACTTTTAGCTAGCTTTTTGCTACTTTTAGCTTTTGAATATTTGGGGACATTTTGGCTAGCCTTTTCACTTTGAGATTCTAAATATTTTTGTTTCTTTTAGCTTTTAGTGTTTTGCTGCTTTTAGTTTTATTTACCGGTAGTATTTTCTTAATTTTGGCTTTCAGCTAGCATCTGCTGGGTTTATTTTTAGCTTTAATAACTCCTTTTCACCTTCTTTATTAAATGTCAGTCATTCAGCTATCAGCATTCATGCTCCATTTTAAAATATAATCCAGTTAGTTATTTTTATTTTTTAGCTTGGACTAGCCAATAGCTCAGAATAGTAATTAGCTCAGGTTAGCCATTAGCTTGGACTAGTCAATAGTTTGGAACAACTACAACTCTAACTAGATGTTAGCACAAATTAGATGTTAGCTCAGATAAGCCACTAACGTTGATTAGCCATTAGCTTGATCTAAGTTGCTGTCTTGCTAAGGTGCAATCCTGAACTACCCATTAGCTAAGACTATTCATTAGCTCAGAATCACAATTAGCTTGAATTAGGTGTGTTTAAATTAGTCAACAAGTTTGCTCAGATTAATCATTAGTTTGAATTAGCAATTAGCTCAGTTTCAAAGCTAATTCAAACTAGTCATTAGCTCAGATTAAGTGCTAGCTTGAACTAGTCCTTCGCGTTGACTTGCCATTAGCTTGTAATCACCATTAGCTTGTCTATTTGGCCAGAACGAGGTGTTAGCTTGGTATGTCAGATAGTTCAATATAGCCATTAGCTCAGATTAGCCATTAGCTTAGACTAGTCATTGGCTCCATCTAGATGTTAGTTCAAACTCAGATTAGGTGTTAGCCTGTAAATAGCTATTAGCTTGGACTAGCTGTTAGCAAGTCAATCCAATCAGAGTTGATTTCTCTAAACTGAAGTTGTTCAAAGAGCTGTGTACAGCAGGTAAGATGCTAATTGTTCATCCCCTTTCACCTTACTTTGCTTTAAGCTAGCGATGGTTTGCAGAGCCCCGTGTTAAAGTCCACTATTTGGCTCCCAGTGTGGATAGACACAAGATAATTTGGACTGTGGCAAAAAGCAACGTGAAGATGAGCAAATAAACATACAAACTTCTGTCAGATTAGACCACATTAGACGCTGTCGATGTCTCTGGGAATGTTAGCCAATGTTTACACAATGGTGAGAAAGAGATGTGTCCAAACAACAGAAAGGGCAGACAGTTACACACACAGGAGACCACACACACACCCACACACTCGCAGTCTCTCACACACCTGAGGACAGAGGGATGGGTCAGGAGTTCAGGGAGCCAGAGCATCTCACCTTGGTTTCCCTTTCCTCCAGGAGGGTCTCGAGCCTCTTCTGAGCGGCACGGCCCTCGTGGTCATCGCTCACAATCAGGATGATGTGGTTCCAGTTGAACTCGCGCATCAGGTCGAACCAAACGTGCGCCTGGTGGGAGTAGGGGGGGACGGTCCTCAGGAAGGACAGGTGGATACTCTGCAGAAGCAGGACGTGAGACACGGACGAGTCACCAGTTATTGATGAACGATTCTTTCTCAGACTCGCTGAATGTTCGTCTTCAACTGACTGACTTTTGGTGTCAGTCTAATTCAAGATGGCCGCCATAACTGAGCAACATTATACAATGGCTGCAATGTCGATGTAATTTTATGGCTTAAATATCTTTTAGAAACACCTGTTTGTTTTAGAATGAGTCTGACTTTAACATCACAGTTGTAGATTTTCTGTCCACCTGTTTTTGATCGTATAAAGTCAGATTTACAAAAATGATGTCCAGCTGAGCAGAAACAACAGGTTTCTTGTTCCTAAACTCAGAGCGAACTTGTCTGGGCACAGACCATCATGGATGTGGGCGTTGGACCGAGGAATTCAGACTGATACAAAGAGCACAAAATGATTAATGTTTGAAAAAGAATACTGTAATGTATTTTTTTATGAAGAAGCAGACATGGCAACAACAACAAAAAAAAAATCCAGTGAAGAAACTGGAGGAGTCACAACATTGCCAGACAGATCAGAAGTGAAAAGATGGATTTTAAGGACAGAATAGGGACATCTGGGCAAAATGATAACAAGAAACAGGTGTAAGTGGGCAGGGTCTAACTGGGGAGTGGAAAAATACCGGGAGAATGAACCAGTGGCACAGAACAACTTAAATCAAGTACAGAAAATAAACATTACAGTTGAAAAAAATAAAAATAAACAACAAAGGTCCAGATCTTGTCTTTAACTCCCTTTTTTCCACCAAATATTAAAATTTCTCGAGGCGGCTGCTTCTTAAGATCTCATTTCTGTAGCGTTTCATTTCTAAAACATTATTAATGACAACGTTTCTCGTTTCATCAGGAAACCCATTTAATCACAGCTGCTTTAATGGACTGTGATGGGACTTTTAATCTGGGGAAGCTCCTGCGGACGCCTCAGAGGAGCTCCTCGATCCCATCCATCACTCACCTTGTCGGAGTAGATGGACATGCGGGTGGTGAGGCCGACCACAGGGATGCGGTAGAAGCCTGCGGTGTAGGAGACCGGCGTGGGAGTGAGGTGGTCGCTGGACTGAGGAGGGTGACTCACCAGGATGGCATAGACCTGCAGAGACATGGTGGAGGAGTAATCCATCACTGTGACACAACATGGAGATTTATTTCTCCTCCTCTACTCGCGCTGACAATTTAAACCATCTGTGATGTCCTCATACTTTGTTTCCTCTGAGTCAGGTGTTTTCTAATCTTTTAAAGTGCTTCTGATCGATAGTTCTTCAAACTTTCTGAAGGTCTTGGAAGCTGAGCTTTTTCACTTTGGCTGCTTTTAATTCTTGTCTGCCAAGTTATTACTTATGGAGCCCCGGAGGGAACATGGGGGATTTTGTTTTTACTTTTGCGTTCCATTCATTTAAAGCATCAAAGTTCATTCAAGGATTCAAATATTCAAGATTCTTTATTTGTCATTCCACCACATGTGGTGCATGTGGTGAAACGAAATTGTGTGCACAGGGTCTCAGTTACATCCAACAAACGTATTAACGTGTGTAAAAAGAACAACAGTAATAAGATCTAAGATACGAACTAAGAAAAATGTTCACTAAAAACACACTAAGCACACACTTCCGGAGGGTTACATCAGTCTGAGGAGTCCCAAGTAAACTGTATTCCCCATCTAACCAGTACACTCCGTTAGTGGACCAACCAGTTTGCTGGTGACCCTCCAAATGGGTGAAACGTCTTTCCACAAAAAAGAAACTGTCCAGATGACCCGACTGACCGTTATTGTATTTTGTACCTGGATGATTGAGCATGAACCTTGATGATTCAAAAGAAAGTTACAGTACTTTTGAAACTCAAGTGCCATTTTGTTCTTTTGGATTTTAAATAGTGAGAAAATTAATGATTTATTACCACGCAGAAATATACTGAGAAAACTTTAGTTGTAGTAGTGGTAGTAGTAGTTTTAGTCATGGTGCTGCTTGGATAAATACTCTAAAAATACAGTAATTTTTTTGACAGTCCCTAAGAGAACCATCGCTTCTCAGAGTGACAGACTGAGAGCAGACTGTCTGTGTCGGCTCGAACGAGGAAGCCACCGCTGAATCCACGGAGCACGAATGTTAAATATACAACAAAAAAATAATTTTACCACTGCAGCACACACTGGATATCCTTATATTTAAGGCTGATTTCAAAATTAAATTTAGTTCAGTTTATTTACTTAGCGCCAAGTCACAAACTCCTGCATGAACCTCAAGCATGGGTGTCTGTTCCATTGTTGCTGTTGTCTGTAAGGTAACACTACATACAGTACAGTATTGCGAGGGAACGCAAAACTTTTGTGTGGGAACGCAAAAGAAAAAAAATCCCCCACGTCCCCTCTGGGGCTCCGTAATAACAGATTGTGTTTGAAAACTTTCTAGCAGGTGCCTCTAAAACCTGGATGATGCATCACACTTTGACTGATTATGACAAGTTTTTAGCTAACAGTGTTTAACAGTGTTTTGGAAATCACCAATTTGTTGCTGTTTTTCATAAATTTACCAAAAAATGCACCAGTTTACTGTCACAAAAAACACAATTTGCTCCCATTTTTTGGTAAATAAAAAAAAAAACAGCAACAAATTGGTGATTTCCAAAAAGCTGCAAAATCTCCCAAACCCAAGCTGGAAGGATAAATGACACCATTCTTACCCAATATTTTCCCCATAGAAATTCATAGAAATAAAAATAATAATTTAAAGATGTTCTTTTTTAAAGCTCCTTCAGGATTCAGGCTCTATTTTTATGCCCTTTTATTATACTTCTAGCTTCCAGCTAGTCTTTTGCTTCTTCTCTTTCAGTTACTCTTTTGCTACATTAAGCTTTTAGACAATTTTTTTTTTTTTTGCTTCTAGCCATCTTTTTGCTAGTTTTCTCAAGTATTTTGCTGCTTTTAGCCGGGCTTTTGTTTATATTAGCTTTTACCTAGTGTTTAGCTTTGTTAGCTAATGTTTTGCTACTTTTCATTTTAAGATTTCTTTTTGCAAACATTAGCTTTCAGCTAGTCTTTTGACACTTCTAGCCTCTAGCAATTTTTAGCTATGGTTTCTTGCTATTTTAACTAGCTTTTTTCTCAGTTTAGCTAGTCTCTTGCTACTTTTAGCTTGCCTATTGCTACTCTATGCTTCAAGCTAGACTTTTAATACATGTACCTTTTAGTTGGTTTTTTGCTGTGTTTAGCTTTTGGACAATATAATTATTTTTAGGTTCTACTTATCTTTAACTACTTTCAACAAGCTTTTATTTACGTTTTAGCTAAGGTTTTGCTAATGTAAGAATTTAGGCAGTGCATTGCCACTTTGAGGATTTAGCTAGCCTTTTGCTACTCATAATTTTTAGCTAGCATTTTGCAACTTTTAATTTCCATCTAGCCTTTTTTCTACATTTATCTATCATCTTGCTAATTTTACCTAGCCTTCAGCTACTTTTATTTAGCCTCCAGCTACTTTTATCCAGCCTCCTGCTATTTTTTCTAGTCTCTTGCTACTTTTCTCTAGCCTCCAGCTACTTTTGCCTAGCATCAATCTACTTTTATCTAGTCTCCAGCTACTTTTACCTATAACCTTCAGCTACTTTTACCTAGACTCAATACTTTTATCTTTCTACTTTTGTCTAGCCTCCAGCTACTTCTATCTAGTCTCCTGCTACTTTTATCTAGTCTCCAGCTACTTCTACCTATAACCTCCAACTACTTTTACCTAGACTCAATACTTTTATCAATCTTGCTGTCTAGCCTCCTGCTACTTTTGTCTAGCCTCCAGCTACTTTCAGCTATCCTCTTGCTACTTTTACCTAGCCTCCAGCTACTTTTATCTAGTCTCTAGCTAGCTTTTGCTTCTAGCTAACATTTTAAACTTTATGGTTTGTCTTTTTCTATGTTTAGCTTGTAGCCAACCAGTCTATTTGTAGCTTCTAGATATCGTTTAACTTCTTTTAGCTACTTTTGGCAATTTTTTCTACATGTATCTTTTAGCTAGTGTTCTGTTTTATCAGCTCAGTTTCAGCAGCTTCAGCAACTTTCAGCAGTTATTTGTTCATAATTAGTTTGATTTAGAGCAGATTTTAAAACTATCTAAATAAAAAAGGGCAACAACTTTATTTTATTTATAAAATAAACAAACAAATGGTTTCCTTTTCAGTTTATATCAAACATTAAAGCATCAGACAGAATCTGGGACATTTTTCAGCCTTTTAACCAACACAGCAGCTGCTCACACTAATTCAGTTGAGGCTGAAACAGCTGTTTTTTTTTTTTGTTTTTTTTTTGTAGTTAAAGATGAATTAAGCTCATTGATGCTTTAAACGCAACTCAGTTATCTTTTAATGAGTTCAACAGCTGCTCTGAAATGTTGCACTGAAAAGGTAAAAATATTCTTTTTGACCCACTTCCTGAAGAACAGTAAGGATGAACTATTTTTTGTCAAACGGGTCTTGGAGCCGGGGAGAAAACGGGGGTGGGGGAGTGGTGTTGGCAGAGCCATGCAGGCTTGGATTATTGGATCTGAGTGGTCCGTATGGTTGGGTCAGAAACGAGGTCTGTCTTCCAAGGACTGCTCGCGGGCAACGAGTCCTCCATCTGCCGCAGAGCGTCCCGTTCAGCGAATCTTAACACCTACAAGCTAATCTCATGTGATTAAAGCCTCCGAGAGCTTTCTGTCTAGCTCAGCCGAAGAGCGTGAGAAGTGTCCGTGTCGGCTGTGGTGTGAGGCTGGACGGGTCAGAATTATTTGGCAACTCTATTATAGAGGACATGACAGCGGAAGCTGTGGGTGTATTTTTTTTTTTTTGTGTGTGGTTAAAGCCCAATTATGTGTAGGAGAGACGGGAAAATCTTCACGCCTCAGAATATGACAATATTTTTCTTGAAAGCATCCGAATCCGAGGACGTTGGGTGTCTTTCGGCGCGCTCTGACTCGCTCGTTGTGCATTTATTATTAAGTATATTTTTGTGAATTACATGTGTCTGGCTACAAAAAGAGGAAAAACCCTGAAAACCCAGTGTCTCCAGGATTGCTTCCTTTGCGACTTCTGATCAAAAGGTTGCAGAGATAAAAGGAACCCCAGAGAAAGTTAAGTTTTTCACATTTTCAGCCCCTGACCCGATCCTTTGCACTTCAGTGGCTCTGCAGCTGTGCAGCCGGACCATCATCTGAGATATGCCTCCAACCAGAGGCTATTTCTGGATGTCAGAACAGATGGATCTGTGGAGATCAGAACCACACAAAATGGAAATATGTATTCCTTTTTGTTGTATAATCAGTTCTGTGTATCTTTGGTTGATGTTTGGATAAAACCCAAATTCTGAAAAAGTTGGGATGCTGTGTAAAACGTCCATAACATAATCCAATCTTGCAATCCTGTATTTTATTCACACATATCAAATGCTAAGACTAATTACTTGTACATTTTCTTTAAATAACAGAATACATTTTGGAATTGTAAGCCAGCAACATGTTTACAGCAAAGCCCAAAAGTGAAAAAATAAATAAAAATTTCCTGTAACTCAGTGCTTCCCAAACTTTTTCTGCTGGGTCCCCCTTTGATTTATAATAAAATATGAACTACAACCTCTTTCAAATAACAAAATATGTTTAATTTTTAATTATTAAGTTTACTGAGTTTTTTTGTTTGTTTGTTTGTTTCTTTCTTTCTTTTTACTGATAATATTCAACATGGCTATAAATCTTTTTCCCAAATTAAAAAATGCCTCTCGAAATGGGATTACAAACACAAATTCCTGGAGGAAAGAAAATATTAAGGTTTGTTGAGACACAATGAAATATTTAATTCTCCCTTCTTTTCAATACAGTAGTTCTAACAGCCTGGTCCATAAAAAATAAAGAAAAATCTGTAAAACTACAAAAAGCTAGTGGCGCGAAATCAAGCTAGCGTTAGCATAACTGACACACAAGCTATGCTAAAATAGACCATATAACGTTCTTTAGTCAAAGAAACAACGTTCCTATTCCAACACAAGTACATATATACAACTTATAAACGTGAATAAAACAAGAAAAATGTATTAAATCAGGACCCTGGACATCCCACTTCTTACCTCCGGCAACCCAAGGCAGCACTTAGCCGCCGGCAGGTGTTACACCAAATTCTGTGACCTATCATATTCTGTGACCACAGGGGGCGACAGCGCATTCAAATGCTGTTTTTTAAACGTTTAAACCTAAAAATTATGTTTAATAAATCTGTAAATGATTAATAAATATTTCCAAGGGCTTTGTTGGGAGGGAGATTGGGTTCAAAACGGCTTCTAATAATGTAATACCTTCTTTTAATACCCTA
>JARVGV010000578.1:27095662-27106609 GCA_031762435.1 Hypsolebias longignatus | reverse complement strand
TTTTTTAACAAAAAAACGAAGTCCAGATGACATGATTCAACCTTTTTTGTTGTGACTACTAATAATGTTTGTCACGTCATCTGCTATAACAATAAAGTTTTAAAGATTCAGTCTTCTAAAGTAAAATGGGACTTGGTTGAACTTTTTACTAAATTCACATTTGACTTGTTGCATCATCACGTGCTGCATCAATGGTCAGATTGTCTCTTAGGACCAATGACTGAAAAAGTCACATCTCCTCTGAGCTTCAACCTGGTTTTAGGTTCAACCAAAAGCAGCTGATCAGATGTTCTCAGCACTCGAGAAGGAACATATGGTTGAAGTAGGTCAGAGAGATATGAGGGTGCAAGACCATTAATGCACTTAAAGGTCAACAGGAGCATTTTTAAATCTATTCTAAGTGCAGGGAGGACAAAACTGGTGAAATACGATCAAACCTACGAGTTCCTGTTAAGAGTCAAGCTGCAGCATTTTGGACGAGCTGGAGATGTGAAATGGAGACCTGACCCCAACATGTAGTCAAATCAAGTTGTAATGAAGGCATGGGCTGTTTGTCAAGGTCAGATCTGGTCAACACAGACTTCAGCTATCTGCGTTAACTGGAAGAAGCTTTTATGAAGAACAGAGTTAATCTGTTTATTAAACTTAAAATCAGTCTAAAAGCATCCCCAGATTTGTAACAGATTAAGATATGGCTCAAGAGAGTCGAGGTTTACAGGATCAGACACTAGAGTTAGGGCTAAACACAACAACTTCAGTTTTCTGGTCATTAAAACTTAAAAAAAATAAAATAAAATGAGTCATCTATGACTTGATGTCATCAAGGTATTTTAGCAGAGGGTGAATGGAGCAGGAACTATGGTTTTCAGGGCAGATAGATCTGACAATCATCAGCATAACAGTGAAAAGAAAGACAACGATTCCTCAGGATAGACCCCAAAAGGGAGCAGATGAACTGAAAACAGAAAGTGTCCAAGAATCGAGTCCTGCGGAGCCCCGCAGGAAGCAGATATAAAGTTACCAACATTAACCCAAAAGCTCCTGTCACTCAGGTAAGAATGAACTACTCTAATGTTGCACCTGTAATCCCAACACAGTGTTCAAACTGGGATAAAAGGATACTGTGGTCCACAACAGCTGCAGTAAGGTCCAGAAGGACAAGGATCACAAACTGACCAGTCATTTGATAAAAGAACATCATCACAAACCCTAAATAAAACTGTTTCAGTGCTGTGCAAATGTTTAAAATTAAACCGAAATATATTTTTTAAATCCATTCTCATTCAAAAAGGCTAAAAATTCCAATAAAAACTATTTTCTCCAAGATTTTAGAACGAAAGGGAAGTTTTGAGATCGGTCTGAAATTTGAACAAACTGAAGGGTCAAGTCCAGTTTTTTTAATTAATGGATTTAAAACATGCAGTGGTAAACAGAGTTCTTCTAACAGAGCACTTCTTTTCTAGACTGCAGGTTTCCTTGTGGTTCATAGAGTTTCTAAAAGTAGAGCAGATCTTTCAGTTATCAGGCTCCTCTCATGGAACCAACTTCCAGTTTCTGCCTGTGAGGAACATTGTCTGCATTTATCACTACACTGAAGAACTTCCTTTCTGATAAATCATATAGTTGGGGTTGGCTTGGGTTTCCAGAGACATTCTTTAGTTCTGCCTCTATAGACTCAGAATGTTGGAGGACAAGTTGACCACATTTCCTCACTTTGTTGTTCATGTTTGTGTTTGCATTTATTTTGAACTAAAATGTATTTTCCTTTGTGTCTCCACAGAAACCACCCCTGAACCATAGAAACCACCGCTGAACCACAGAGACCACACCTGAACCATATAAATTACAACTGGACTATAGCAACTATGGACCGAATAAACTGAACCATATATAAACTACACCTGGATTTTAGAAACTACACATATACTATAGAAACTACACATATACTATAGAAACTACACATATACTATAGAAACTACACATATACTATAGAAACTACACCTGAACCATATCAACCACACCTGAACAATAGAAACTTCACCTGAACCAAAGAAACTTCACCTGAACCATAGAAACCACATCTAAATAATAGAAACTACACATTAATCATATAAACTACACCAGAACTATAGAAACCTCAGCTAAACTATATAAATCACACCTGAACCATAGAAACCACACCTGAACCATAGAAACCACAACTGGACCAAAGAAACCACATCTAAATCATAGAAACTACACATGAACCATATAAACCAAACCTAAACTATAGAAACCTCAGCTAAACTATATAAATCATACCTGAAGCATAGAAACCACACCTCAATCATAGAAACCTCAGCTGAACTAACTACACCTGGACTATATAAACTTCACTTATACTATAGAAACACTGGGACCATTTAAACTGCACCAGGACTAAGCTACACCTACAGCATATCAACCACACCTGAACAATAGAAACCTCAGCTGGACCATGCAAACCTCAGTTGACCCATATAAACCAAAACTATAACATAGAAATCATAACTGAACGACTGAAACTACCCTGAACCATAGAAACCACCCTGAACCATAGAAACCACCCTGAACCATAGAAACCATGCCTGAACCATAGAAACTACCCTGAACCATAGAAACCATGCCTGAACCATAGAAACCACCATGAACCATAGAAACCACCCTAAACCATAGAAGAAACTTGACCTGAACCATAGAAACCACCATGAACCATAGAAACCACCCTAAACCTGAAGAGTTTGAGCACAATTCAAAAAGGCTTTAAAGTTCCATAGAAGTTCATGCAAACTCTTCTTGGTTCATTAAAAAGCCGCTGGTTTTACACGCCAGTGATTTATTTCTGCAGGAGCAGTGTGACATTCACCCAGAGGTTGATAATAATTAAGTCTAGACTGTCCTCTGGTTGCATCTCTGGCATGACATCACATTTTCAGAACTCCAGAGGAACTCGTTCAGATCAAACGAGCTGCTGCGGTTCAGCCTCGAGGAACGGCAACGGTCCCAGTGAGTCGAGGTTCCAAAGTCACCGTGACACGCCTAAAAGCAGCACCTGAGAGATGAAAGGTGCGCTTTGTTTGAGCCAGAAGCACAAACCCTCCAACGTCTGCTTTCATCGTCAGGGTGACAGAAGACAACCTCGAGTTCAAAATGCAAGAAGAAGTTCTTTATTTTGACGAATCATGGAGCTCCTCCAGGTTGCATCATGACTCAACTCACCTGAAGACTCTTCCAAGCAGCTCCCTCCATGACCTTTCCTTCGGTCAGCTTCAGACCTCCTCACCTGAACAGCACAAGAGTGAAGACGTTTGTGTAGAGGAGTTCTGGAAGATCCTCTCATTTTTTTACGTGTCTGTGGCTCAAACGTTTTCCAGATTAGGAATTTCCTTCAGATTATTGCCTGAGGATGAAATCAGCAGGTGTGAACTCTGCAGCGTTTGGAGGATGACGACACTGAACGAGGTCAAAAAGTTCAAGACAGATTTTCTGTGACCAAATATATCTATGCAGTAATATGGTACTTTAGCCAGAAAACATTACAAAAAACACGGAATACTTGGAGTATACAGTTAAAGAAAGTAAATGTAAATCAACAGACTTCTGAAAATGTTTGGTTGTGGAGTGAAATGTAAAACAAACAAACAAACAAAAAAATAAGATAATGCAGTGATTTATATTTTATTCACAGTGAGAGTAAATGTGTCAAATTGTCCAAAATCTAAAATAATCTTGAATTTTATGGCAGCAACAATTTTTTTTTTTTTTTTGGTAAAAAGTTGGGGGGGAAAGAATTTGGAGAAATCTCTGAGCTCAAAAGGCCGAGGCTAAAAGTTGATGTTTGATGCCGATATCTTCAATTTAGCTAGCGTTTAGCTGTTTTTAGTTTTTGCCAGCCTTTTCCGTGCTTTTGCGTTTAGCAAACATTTAGCTGAATTGTGCTACTTTTAGCTGGAAGCTAGCCTTTAGTTTATTTTAACACTTTACTACTTTTAGCTTAATTAGCACCTTTTTATAGTCTTTCACTAATTATAACTACATTTGAGTAATTTTAGCTACTTTTTTCTGGATTTTAGCTATTAACAAGTTTTAACATTTATCTTTTAGTCTTTTGCTACTATATAGATTTTTGCAACTTTATCCCACTTTTTGCTACTTTAAACTACCGTAGTAGCTATTTTTGAATTTCTAGCTGACATTTAGCTAGTTGTCATTAGCATTTTGTAGCTTTAGGCTAACCTTTTAGTACTTTTAGCTTTTATCATTTTGCTATATTTTGCCTTTAGCTATTGCCACTCAACTAGTTTTACAACTTTCAGTGTTTTGCTACTTTTAGTAGAATTTTGGTACATCAGACTTTAATGTGTTAATTTATTAGCTTTTAGCTATTCTGCTTATTTTTAGCTTTATGAACCCAGTTTCTGCTTATTATCCTGCATTTTAGCAGAAATTTGATTTTTTTTCCCCCTTGTAACTTTTGAGTTAACTAAAATCGGAACTTTTAAACTTCTGGTGAATTTTAGAAAAAGGTCCAACTTTGCCGTGTCGCTCTGCAGGACGTGAAAAAGCCAAACACGCAACAGTCAGGAGAAAATATGCAAAGCATCACGGTTTATCTGAATCCAGCAAAACGAGACCAGCAGGAAAACACTGCCAACTTCTGAAAACGGGCAGGACGGGCCGAAGAACAGTGAACCCACACTCTACAACAGAAAGCAGGAAGGAGGAACACCGGGTGGGGAAATGCAGATTATCTGCAGCTGTGGAGGCAACAACCAGGTGGAACACCAAACAGGAAGTAAAACTACTGTATCTGAATTCACAAAGGTCTTAGATGAGTAAACCAGGAAGGAGAAAATAATACAGAAAATTATTTAGCTATTAACAATTTATTATTTTGTATTAGTTTGTAGCCAGGTCTCTCTTGTAAATGAGTCCTCGAGGCTCAATGGGATTAACCTGCCTAAATAAAGGTTGAATGAATTTCTTATTCCAGTAGTTTCAGTGAGTTGTGTGAAGCACCAATATCAAAGTGAAGGCTTGGGGGCCAAATATGGCCCTTGTTAACACCTTAACTGGCCCTCAAGATGATATATTAAAAGTTAATTTTTTTTATTGCCTTTTATTTGCTGAAAAACTTTTAATTTGTGCAGAATTCATGACGGTCAACTTTGAAGCCAAGAAAAATGTGTTTGAAAGTTTCTGTAATTTTTTATTTTGATGTGGAAAGAGCAACAGAGAACGCCAAATGAACCTGGAACCAACAAGAGGTCAGCAGCGGCAAGCACAGCTAACCAATGTTAGCTAACCTGACTAAAAAATTAACTTTGCTAACGCCAAACAGGTGAAACAGTTAGCTGAAGCTAATGCTAAACCGCTAACCCCTTAAAGGACAGTAACTCAGTCCATGACCTGCGTCTTCGTCCCTTCCAGTTGAAGTATTGTTGTGTACCCATAGTCAGTCAATACTTCAACTGGAAGGGACGAAGATGCAGGTCATGGACTAACAGTCCTTTAAGCAGTTAGCGGTTTAGCATTAGCTTCAGTTAATTGTTTCAGCTGTTTAGCGGTTTGGCGTTAGCAAAGCTAATTTTTGAGTCAATACGTAACAAGACGTGATTGGTCGACGCAGCTTCAACTAGAACTTTGTTTAAATGTGTGAATGTTTAAAAGCCAAAATAATTCCTCCTCAAATAATTAATTTAGTCTTCGATAAAAGAGAATTAGTCCTTGATTGATAAATTACTGTTTAGTTGTTCATTATTGTTTTTCAAACAAGGTATTCTCTGAATTATTATCCTTTATTATTTGTGTTGTTCAGTTTGATTATTATTGGTGATGATTCTTAATCATTTTTGCAATAAAACTTAAAAGGACAATTTTGTTCTCATCTGGATGAATTCATGTTCTGGTACAGAACTCCCTGTCATTAACGGATTCTACTTCAGTGACTGAGTTCTGATTATTAAAGGGTGAATACATTAATTAAATTGTTGTGGTCAAGAAACTGACCGGCTGCTTTAACGGGTGCAAAACAAACAAAAGTGTAATAAAGTGAGGAGAAAGTGTCACCCACCAACCATGTCAGGTTGTCTAAATCCTGCAGTTTACAACTTCAGCCACTAGAGGGCAGTCAAAGCTGTGAAGATTTCAAACCATTTTCTGCATCTGTTCTTCACAGGCTTCATGTGAAAGGTCATGATTTTGTGTTTATCAGTCGTGAAGATCCACACGGTGTCTGACTTCCTCAGGAGTTTGACAGGTTTTGAGCAATAATTATCTTACCTGTTGTAGATGACTCTTCAGTTGACCTCAGTTTGGAAAATTAGTTTAATCCTGACTGGATTGATGAGCTAACAGCTACCAAAGTGGACTGCTGCTCTCTTAAAACAACTTTAACACTTTATGTTGTTGTATTTTATGATTTTTTTTAAAAATTTACATTAAATTCTGTGGTTAAAGTGCAAACAGCCGCAGTTAGCTGTAGCACAAAATGAGTTAGGCTAATTGACAGCAGGTCAGTAAGAGGACTGGATTTAAAGGAGCCTTTAAGAGAGGCTGAATCCCTCAGAAGTAAAGATGAGCAGAGGTTCACCAGTTTATGAAAAACGAGTCTTAAAAAAGTGAAATAATTTCTTTATAATGTTTCTCAATAGAAGATGGAAGATTTTGAACCTCCCTCATGTACAGTTAATAACATCAAATTATTTCAGAATCTGTAGAAAGATCTGAGCTCAACGGACGAGGCTGAAAGTCAACATCAGATGGTCGAGCTTTTTGGGCCCTCAGGGGCCATCGCAATAAAAGCAGGTCTGGTCCTGGACATCACTGCACGGGCTCAGGGCCACTTCCACAAATCACTGTCACTGCATGCTACTGCTGCCGTGCAGAGAAGAAGAAGAATCTAAATGTAGCTCTAGCTAGAAACCACAAAGGGTTAGTCAAAGAGGAATAACGGAAGGTATGAAAAGGCTGTCTGAAGCTAAATCGCTAAAACCAAAAGGCAGTCTAAAAGTTGAAAGCTAAAAACAACAAAAAGCTAGCTAAATGCTAAAAGTAGTAAAAGAATAGCTTGACTCTAAGTGTAGAACATGTTAGCTACAAACAGCAAAAGGTTAACCAAAGCCTAACAGTAGTAAAAGACTAACCTAAGGTCTCAAATGGTTGTCTAAAGCTAAAAAATAGCCAAAAGATAACTAAAAGCTTAAAGTAGCAAATGGCTATCTAAAAGTTATAAATAGCTAAAAGTTAACTAAAAGCTTAAAGTAGCAAATGGCTATCTAAAAGTTATAAATAGCTAAAGTTAACTAAAAGCTTAAAGTAACAAATGGCTGTCTAAACGTTATAAATAGCTAAAAGCTAACTAAAAGCTTAAAGTAACAAATGGCTGTCTAAAAGTTATAAATAGCTAAAAGCTAACTAAAAGCTTAAAGTAACAAATGTCTGTCTAAAGCTAAAAACAGCTAAAAGCTAACTAAACGTTTAAAGTAGCAAAATGCTATCTAAAAGGTAAAAATAGCTAAAAGGTCAAATTAGCAAATGGCATGCTAAAAACACCTAAATAAAAAAGCGTCAACTACCCCCCACCCCCCTTTCAGGGAAGTGGGGGGGGCGTGTTGAGGGCGTGTCCGGGCTCTGCGGCTCCTCTCTGCGCCTGAACGCCTCTCTGGTCCCGCTGGCCGCTGCAGCTCGGAAGGCTCAGACTGGTCCATCCGTTCCTCCTTCAGAAACTCCGCATTCAGGTAAAGTCTTTATCAGCCACATTTGGTCCTTTTCATCGTCGGATTGAAGCTGTAATCTGCGCTCAGGACTGTTTTAATCCCAGCCCAGATTGGAGAAGCAAACAGGCAGAATGAGACCTGGAACCGTGCGCTTTTGTTTAGTTGTAGTTGTTTTGTTGTCAAAAACAAACAAACAAAACAAAAAACATAGCAAAAACGACTTAAAGCTTCTTTATTCGCCTTTTCTTCCGACGGAACAGTGACCATATATGGAGATCCGGAGGAAACAGCCTGAAAGTGCTGCGTAATTTCTCCCATCGGACGGTTCTGCTCGCCCCAATGATTCAGTTTATTTCTACAGCTCAAGTCACAGCAGAATCATCTCATGGCACTGAACAGAAACGTTCACACACACACACACACACACAAAAAGACAATTAGTAAAAGTCGTTTATCAGAGGAAGCAGCAGATTGTGCTGAAGCTTCACTTCTTCACAGTCTCCCATCCTGAGCATGCACAAAGGAGACAGTGGGAAGGAAAACATCCATTTGAACAGGAAGAAACCTCCAGCAGAGCCAGGCTCAGGACGAGCGAACATCGGCTTCGACCGGCTGGGGTTTGACAACTCACTCCTCCGTGAAGCAGAAGCTCAGCCAACAGTTCTGCTGCCGTCGAGCACCCCCATTCTAATCTGGGGCTCCTCTTCCCTACTCTGTTATGAGGCTGTGTGGTTGCCATGGAGACAACCAAAGACTGTTCTGAGGAAGTTTAGTCACAGCATCCTGTTTGCTGTAGCTACCACCAGATGAGTGAGTTAGACTGAGATGTTCTTCCATGCAGACGTGCAGTAACATACTCGTGTTATTAAGAGTTAATTAATAAAAATAACAGATTAATATTGATACTAACTTTTGAATAACGTAGCACGTTCAACAAACAACTAGCGCTGAAGGTTTCATGGCGATAGCTAAATGGAAGTGAAGAAATTACAGATTTTTTGTGATGGCTTATAACTATTTAACTAAACCAGAATCTTGTATTTAACCCTCCTGCTGCCCTGGGGTCAAAATGACCCACAAAGTGATTTGAACACAAGGGAAGCAGGAGGGTTAAAATAATTTATTGGGTCTGTCATATCTGAGTGAGCTGCACTCAGCCACGCTGTCTTTTAAAAAACTGATTCACTCTTATTTTTCCACCTAAGCATTTTCTCTTATATTCTGCATTTGTTCATCCCTGAGCAGCGGCGATGGGGCAAGACAGACCACGCCCCCTGCTTTCTCTTTCTGAGGCTGTCTGTCACAGTAAAGAAAGAGAAAGGAGGGGGCAGGATCTGTCTCTCATCATCACGTCTGCTGTGACATAAAGCCTCAGAAAGAGAAAGTAGGGGGCGGGGTCTGTCTTTGACCAATACAACTCATGTGTTGTTTACATTGAAACCCCGGGAAAGAGTGAGTCCGCAAAAGTCGAATCATGACATTTCGAGGGACTACTGTATTCACCAGTTTGGACGAAACTGTCATGCAGACGCTGCACGCACGATGAATGCAGCTGAGTCCTGCATCAGGGTTGCCAGATAAATTAATGTCTTATTTACCCCCTACTTTTCTGTGCGTGTGTTCAACAAACATACCTCATCTTAGAATATTTTTACTCAGCACATATGACAGTTTAGGTAAAAATACTATCATTTTAAAGCCACAGTACTATAGTTCATCATTTCTTATCTGGCAACCCGACTGACATGGAAACTACAGCTTTTTTGTGTAATCCCACTCATTTTTTGTGTATTACCCCCAATTAACATTTAAAAAAAGGTTGTTCTCGTGTAAACAGGGCCTAAATGGCACCTTTAAAAAGAAGGAAAATGTTTAAAAAACATTATTAGATGTTTATTTTCTCAGGGAAGCTGAAGCGTTTTCACTGTTAACCTCAGCGTGTGTTGAACACTCGCCTCACAGAGCAGCTTTTCACTCTGCACCCACGTAAGCATTTCTAAAATACACCTTGTGATGCTTCACTTCACTCCAGCCTCACCTGGTGCTGGTTCCCAGAGGTCTGACCCCCCCCTCCACCCTCACACCTTCAGTAACCGCTCGTACGCCAGAGGCTGTTTGCAGACTCACCAACAGTTTTCATTTGCATCGTGTAAACAGACATTAGGTCTGCTGTGTCTGGATCAGGAGGCTCCGGGTGGCATGCATGGAGAATCTGAGTCATCAGAACGCCCCCACCTCCTCCTGAAGGAGGACTCTTGAAGCTGTGGGGGATGGAAACTCAGAGCAGACGTCCAGATTCCACGGACGACTTCATTTTGAGTTTGTTTTCCAAGTGAAACTATGACAGATGAGTATCTGCAACTGTTTCATGAGCATTCGCAGCTGCTGGGAATCGTGTCAGAGTTTCAAACTCAGGCCTCGACACGACAGGGAGGCCGGGGAGGGGTGGGGGAGGGGAGAAAATATGTGAGAGAGTCACACGCTGTGGAAGGGCTGACGAGTGGCTCACTCTGCAGAGACGCGAGCAGGCTGCAGGAATATTATCTGCTTTTCCCAGACGGCACGTCTGTGAAGACGTTTTGCCCAGTAATCACGTGACCTGTTCTATTTACACACACGACTGTCTGGACCCAAACAAACGCCTCGTTGACTCACTTCACCCAACCTGGAACAACTGAGGAGCCTTCAGCTCGGGTTTCTAACCTGAGGGGTTTCTCGGTTAAGACATCGTCCGTGAGGATGGTAAATACCACAGCGGACTGGTGGTGAGGCGGAACTTCTACTTTGTCTCACAACAAAGATGCAGGACAGTGTTGACTGGGAGTCACTCCCCACACAGGGACATACTGGACGCTTTTCAGGTCCATCTGTCTTGTGAGCGAGAACAAAACATGTGAGGTTTAGTTTTATTGTCATATGAACAAGGTCAGCACAAGGTCAACAATGCAATGAAATGCTCAGGATGAGAAGAACCGTCTCGACTCGCCAAATAAAAAAACAAGAAAAACCAAAGATGCAACAAAAATTCAAAACAAAGCGCCAAAAGTAGAAAACAAAAAAAAAACATCTACAACAGCATGGTCCTATTAGCAGAGTGATTCTGTTAGCAGTGAGGCTATGTTAGCAGCATGGTCCTGTTAGCAGTGAGGCTATGTTAGCAGCATGGTCCTGTTAGCAGTGAGGCTATGTTAGCAGCATGGTCCTGTTAGCA
>JARVGV010000578.1:27051002-27070277 GCA_031762435.1 Hypsolebias longignatus | reverse complement strand
AAAAAAACGAAGTCCAGATGACATGATTCAACCTTTTTTGTTGTTATATACCTGGATGACTGAGAAAACAAACTTTGGTTTTGTAAAGTTTCGTATGAACAATCCACAACTTCTTTAGAACAGATGAGACCAAAGTGGAGATTTTTATCCAGATTACACAACAAGTTTGAGAAAAACTCCTCAAAACAACTGTCAAGCACGGCGGTGGAGGTGTATTTCAGATTTTATTTCAATCAGAATTAAAACCTCTGGTCAAACGTGAGGCCGGCTGACAGCCTGAACGAGACTGAAGGTCATGGAAAAAACAAATCTGCAATATTCCTGCTAGAAATGTGTCCACGATCCCTTCAGACTGGTTACATTTTAGGTCTAGTATTTCATTAAATTCACAAGAACAAAGAATATAATCTGTAAAGTTTTGTTGCTCATTTGAGAGTACATTCAGCAAAAGTTGTAGCTATTTTTACCATAACCATAATTAAACTCTAGATTTGCTCCAGTACAGACAAAACTAGGCAGACATTTACTGATTTTTATATTTTCTTCCAGATTTGCTTAATAAATTTGGATTTGACAACCAGCTGACCTTAATGCACATCCATATGGAGATGGGCAGGGTGACGATCACTAGAAGGACGGAGAGCAAGACCAGCAGCCACCCACACAGGCCGATCGTAGAGTCTGCGTTCTCCAAAGCTGTAGACGAAACGCAAAAATAAAGGTGCAGTGAAACCAACTGATCAAACCTTTAATTATTCAGTCCTAACGTTAGTTTGCACATTCTTTGTTGTGTTAATTTACAGCCCAGTCATGTATGTTAGTCAGGTGTAATGTCCACTCCAACCAATTTTACTTGTTGTTCTTCTGTGCTCTAATGTTAGGCTACGCTCAGACAGTCGTATTTATTATTAAAAATACAAAACAACAGGTACCGGCCCAGATTCATACCTTCAATATCGTGTACAGTGTACTTGACTGGACCTAAAGACAAAGTAAGAAGTGAAGTAACAATTGGGTATAAATCAAATAGTCAGTAAGGTCGATAAACGCTTTGATATGAGACTAAGACAGGGTTTATTTCAGGGCTTTCTGATGGGGTGGTGAGGGTGTGCTTGGAGGGTGGTGGCACCCACCCACAGCTACTCAGAGCATAAAAACAACAGGAAAAGAAGAAAATGCACCACGGTATTCACAATAATTTGTTGCGGTCAGAGCATGTTTGGAATGACTCTCGGCAACTACCACGTCAAATCTGAGCTCATCCTTTGTAAAAACGCTTGGTGTGGTCAGCTAGCTACAATGATTTAATTTGTCCCCATAACTTTTTGAGAATGCTCACGTGTGAACGATTTCTGGTACGGTCAAATCGCAGCAGAAATGCTATGGTTTTTCACTTAAAAATGGTGTGCAAACAAGCTTAAATGCTAATTAAATTTATTTTATTTATTTCATTTATTTATTTTATAATAACAAAATACATATCGATTAACATATATGTAATTAGAAAACAAAATACAGTACAGTATAAATATGCGTAGAAGACCTTCGGCCGGTGTACCCCCCCCCTTGGTGGCAGCCCTGGGGGATAAAATATATATTCTCATTTTACATTAGTCTTGACAGCTGTAAGGTTTATTTATTTATTTTAACCAATAATTAAAATTTTAATATTAGTTTACTTCCTACATAATAGGTTGAGCCTCACAGTATCTGTCTGCAGAACACCGCTGGTTGTCATAGCGACCCATCCGGCCAGAGTTACGTCTTGACGTCACTAACGTAATCAATACAACTCCATCAGGCAGGCAAAGGGGGCGTGGCAGGATAACCCCACCCGCCATTAACGATAACCCGTTTTTTGTCAGTTAAACCGTGTTTTGCTGTAAAAAAAATACCCACGTTTTGTCTAATAATTACCACTTATAATGCTCCCCCGGACATTTCCTAGAATTGTTAGTTAAATAAAATAAATAAAACTCACCCCAACTGCTTGAAACTAAAAGTGAGCGGCTAAGAACAGCGTCGTCTCATCCCCCCCAGTTTTATGGAAAACCGTTAAACGGTTACGGTTAGCAACGCGTTGCTTCAGTGTTTGAAGCCACTGCTTCTTTTCATGATTCGTAATTATTTTTTGCATCATATAAAAACACAAGACTGATTTTTTTTTTTTTTTAGGGAAAAGAAAAAAACAAACAAACAGGCGGACTTAAGCCCTGTGTTTACAATAATAATAACAACAACAACAAAAAAACAGCTAGCAAACCTTACCGACGCCAGCCTGACGCTCCCGTCTTTTAGATTCTTTCATTGCGACGGCTTCGTTGGAGGTTTCCATGCTTCAAAAACAAAAGTAACATCAACCAAACGCGATAAATGTGTATACAGTCGAGCAGCAGCGTGACAAACTCTGATTTATCCCTGAATTCTGTTCTGCAGGCGTCGTTGTGACGCAGCACGCAGTTTTCTCTTGAAAAAAGGGGGCGTGGTTTTAGGGCAGGTTGTTGTACCATATAATTAAACCACACCAATACATGTCAAGACAGCATAACTTGGCAAAATGATATTCTTACTGGTCAGAAATGAAAGTAAAGCTTTTTAAAAACAACAAAAATATATATAAATACATGTCAAGATCGCCATCAGGCAAAGTATTAGACTTTAGAAAATACTCAGCATTGTGCACAGATACGTACTAGGCTACAATTTTTTGTGTGGTAGTAGCTGAGCATTGTTCACAAAACATAATTTAATCACAAACTCTGACATGTAAGGCGGCATTCGATATGCATTCTCTTAAGGAATGCCGGTTCAGTTCTTTGCCAAAATAAACATTTCAGCTATACAGAATGCCATTTTTATCTACAATATTTATTATCCTACTTAAAAATAAACAAATTTAAAAATAAAAATCCCATGTACTTTTTAAAAATCTGGAAACACTGTGCTAGATTCAAACAGAATTTCTAAAAGAAAAGTTCACATTTCCTTTATGTTTATTTTAAATAGCATTCTTATCAAGTTCCCAAAAGTGACAAAATAACTAGAACTTTCCAATTAATTCCTTATAATAATTTTATTTCAATGTTGCTAGAAATTACTCATTTTACTGAAATTCAAAAATGTATTTAATCATAATATAAACTCATTAGACATTCCTAATTTTCACCAAATAAACTGTTTATTATTTATTCTAAATATATTATACATTTATAAACTTTATTTCTTTTGGACACATGTCTGGGGTATGAGTTTTTAACTATTTTATATTGAATGTAATTGATTCTGGATAGGAAAACAGAACTTGTTGAATTCTGGAACTGAAAGCCTAAAGACACAATTAAAGAAATTGAAGTAATTCGACTTGAAAATGCATGTTTGAGAAATACAAAATGTTGATTGTGAACTGGACAAATTGTGTTCTGTATAACCAAAATATATATTTTTTAGCAAGAAGGTAACATTTTATGCTTGTGCAAAATGAGCCCAATCATTACCCCTCCACCACCATGCTTGACAGTGTTTGTGCTGATCTGCTGTGTCTCTTTTATTTTTGTTTTATTTATTTAATGTAGTATGTTCAAATGTAGCTTTGCTTTGAATAATCCAATTATTATATGAAGAACTGGCTTGCCATACTGGGACATTGCTGCACAGACTAATAAAATAAGACAAACGTTCATTTAAAAGAGGCGTTCGTTTTATTACAGTTAAAGTGAAAATACATTAGGAGAAAAATTAGAACATTTAACGTTTTAAGTACAATACTTTTTTGTGAAGAGTGAATGACAAATCACGGACTGAAAACTTAATGAGAATGTTAAAAGTTTTGTAAATTTTATTCAGTGCAAGTAAAATAATCCCATTTCAGAGTCCAGTGGTTGCAAATGTGTGTTTTACTTTGTTTGTGCAGCCCCCTCTGTGTTTCCTACACCCCCATATCAGTAAGCTCAGGGTCACGTTTATTTTTAGGCCTCAGCACGGAGCAGTGGACGGACGCTGACCTTTCAGCGACAGCTGAAATAACCAGCAGTTTAAAGAAAGGCGTCCCAGCTGTTTATGTTTTACTGTCGAGTGGCAGTACATGTGACACTTTTATGAAGAAAAGGATTTCACAGACGAGTCATCGTGAAGAACAAACTTAAAAGTCTGTCATGCCTGATGACTACAGAGGCCTCAAGCGAAGGCGCCGACGTATCTGGAAACCTTGTTTATGAATGAAGACAGGATGGGACGAGGGCTTTGTCCTGGCTGCTCCGTTCTGTCATGGCAAAGAAGGAGCTACGTTCAAAATCTCACTCATCTCCAGGAGACGTGACCAAAATAATGACAAGCTGCTTGAATGAGCTTCTCGTGTGGCGGAGCTCAGCCTTGGAGTCACGAGGAGCTCCACTGTCCAGCTTGAAGTGGAGCTGCTGCGTTGCTTCTCCACATCGAAAGAAGTTGAGGTGGTTCAGGATCTGATTACTTCCTGAGCACCTCCCTTTCCATGCATGTCCCACTTGGAGAAAACTATTTAGCCCTTCTGGCCTGGGAACACCAGGAGATCCCCCAGGAGGTGCAGGAGTGTTGGGCATTGAAGTCCCTATAGCAGATTCTCCAGATGGAGCTCCTTCCAGCACCTCCTGCTATAAGGACACCAAGAAGGCTGGGTACTCTGAAGTGTTGCTCAGTGCAAAGGCACAAACGACAGCCAGAGACAGCACCCCACCCACCCGAAGGTGCAGGGAAGTTACCACACAGCTGCCAATCTGCAGGGCTGTAGATAGGTCCACACCTTTCTCCATGACCTGCTCCAGGTGGAATAAGGTCCAGCCCCTCTCAGAAAGAGCGGTTCCAGAGCCCACACTGTGCGTTGAGGTGACCCCGACTACGTCAATTGGTGCCTCTCAACCTCGTGCACAAGCGCAGGCTCCTTCACCACCAGAGAGGTGGTGTTCCATGTCCCCAGAGCCCGTGTCAGAAGGTCAGTCAGAGCGCACCCCCCCCCCCACTCCCCCGGCTGCCGCACATCCCAAAACTGACTATTTTGATAATCGTGCTAGCTTGCTGGTGCTAACGGCTATTGGTATTAGCTGGTTAGCACCAACTAATGTTGTAACTTGCAGTTTAACTTAAAGTTATTACCACAGCCAACCAGGTTAAACTTGTTCCTACAGGTTTTTTGAACCAATTTGATCAACATCTGGTTTAAAACAGTGGACTGTGAAGAATGACATATTCGACCCAACGATGGGTCCAATGTTCTGACCCAATACTGTATTTGGTCAAACCCTCCCAACCTTCTATTTGATCCACAGCTTTAGCGAGTTATTAAAACAACCCAGCAGTTTTTCATTCATCCAATATTTCAGATTTCATCTGATATTTAACTTCATTTAAACTCAATATGTAATTTTATTCAGTTGAAAACTTCATAGCAAGTAATGACCAGTATTGTTAAAGGGGTCGTTCAGATCTTTTGAAGTGGGGGTTAGTGTTAAGCTTCATTTCTCTTCCTTTATTGGCACTGGTTTGTAAATTAAAACTAAACATAATTTGATGCATTTTTGTACTGATGGGTGGCATAAATGATCAATTATTGATTAAAATATTTAAATGTAGAGGTTAAGGTCTTTGTCTTGCACCAACTTATTCGACACAGAGCTTATGATTTTAGGACCAAATGGAAAAATAAATTCCTTTTTGTTGGATGCGCCTTAATAAAAGTCCCAAACTAAACACATTTATGTAGTTTGACAGGACATCACGTATCCTGGGGTGGGATGTTGATGATGGTCCACATTAATGAACATTTTGGTGCACGGCTCAATGAAGAACAAGCCCCTGGAAGCACAAGAAGGCAAATAGTTTTAACAAACACTAAAGCCGCTGCAAACACAGCAATGAAGGAGCCGATCGGCAAATGTTTGGAAACACCAGGATGGATGAGATGCTGGCAGCAGGCCAAGTCAAACTCCCTCCATCAGGCTCCAGCTGCACCGGCGGCGAGGAGAACCGCAGCTTCCATGAACTCGTGTCACGTCGCTCATTAAGCTCGAGCTTCAGACAACACGAGGCATGTTTTACGTGTAAAATCATTTAGCAGAAGTTAATATCGTACAAGCTGGATGCTTGTTTTGGTCGGAAAACTGAATCTAAACGTTCAGATCCCGTCTGTGCACTCAGGCCGAGGAGCAGCCCGTCTCATACCAAAGTCCTTTCCTCTGCACTCCATCACGTAATTTCCTGTAAATCAATTAAGAAGCTGCGTCTGCTCTCGTGCAGCTCATCAGGAAATGCAAAGAAATTCTTATTTTAAGCTTTCTGCACGGCAGAATTTACTGCACGCAGACATATTTTTTATTCTACATTAAAACAATTAAGAGAGACTGTTTCAAACTAAAAGAATTGTTTAGAACAACCGATGCTGTTACTGAATGATGGGAAGCAACGTGATGAGGTTTGCTGCAGCCCTGAGCTGCTCTTTGGTTCTCTGTGGCATCACATTAAAGTGTTAACGGAAACAGGCGTTTAGATTTAAACATGCATTCAACAATACAACACATGCTGGGGGTGTTTTTTACTTTTACTTATTTTAAGGAGTTTGAAATTCAGCAGTGATGAGTTGGTACAAGAACATCAGCAGCTGGATAATATTTCTGACACGAGTGGTTTTTCTTTGGTCGTTTTCTTCTCGTTACAATTTGTGCCACTGAAGATGCATTTGTGAATCCATCACGTGCAGGAAACGGAGGACCCGTCTCCACCCTTTCCTCTGATTCTGTCCAGTTCACAGCTCTCTCTGTCTCTACAGCAGAGATATTCAACAGGCGGCTCAGTTCATCCCAACAATGGGTTAATTTTTAAATAAAACTAGACTTTAAACCATAAAACAGACATTTAATCACAACAACTGCTGGATGTCTGGCTGCTGAGCTCTTAGCTCTGAGGAACTGTGGCCCCTGAGCACTTTAGTTGAACAGTCCTGATCTACAGAGACAGATTTATTTTGTTCATGATTTTCTAAAACATGGATGGATGGACGAATGAACAAATGAACAGAAGGACGGGTGGCTGGACAGATGGATGCAAGGCTGAATGGATGGATGGATGGAGGGACAGATAGATAGACAGATGGATGGATGGATGGATGGATGAATGGACAGATGAACTGATGGACAGATGGATGGATGGATGGATGGATGGATGGATGGATGGATGGACGGACAAACAAATGAACAGACGTATGGGTGGCTGAACAGATGGATGCATGGCTGAATGGATGGATGGATGGATGGATGGATGGACAGATAGACAGACCGATGGATGGTTGGATGGACAGATGGATGAAAGGCTGGATGGACAGATGGATAGACAACTGAATTGATGGATGGATGGACAGAAGAATTGATGGATGAACAAACGGATGGGCAGATGGATTGATGGATGGATGGACGGACAAACGAACGGATGGACAGAGGGATGGATGGATGAACAGATGGATGGACAGACAGACCGATGGATAGACAGCTGAATTGAATGGATGGATAATGGATGGATGAATGGATGGACGAACAAATGGATGGATAGATGAATGATGGATGTATGGATGGACAAACAAACGGATGGACAGAGGGATAGATGGATGAACAGATGGATGGTTGGACAGCTAGATGGATGGATGGCTGAATGGACAGATGGATGGATGGGCAGATGAACAGATGAATGGATAGACAGATGGACAGATGGATGGATGGGCAGACAGACAGATGGACAGATGGAAGGAAAGATGGATGCACAGACAGATGGATGACAGACAGATGGATGGATGGATAGACAGTCATATGGATGAATGGATGGGTGGATGGATGGATGGATGAACTGATGGACAGATGGATGGATGGATGGGCAGATGGACAGATGGATAGACAGCTGAATTGATGGATGAATGGATGGATGAACAACCGGATGGACAGATGGATGGACAGATGGATGGATGGATGGACAAATGAATGGATGGACAAACAAACGGATGGACAGAGGGATGGATGAACAGATGGATGGATGGACAGATGGACAGACGGACAGACAGCTGAAGTGGATGGATGGATGAACGGATGGATGAACAAACAGATGGACAGATGGATGGATGGATGGATGGATGGATGTATGGAAGGACAAACGAACAGATGGACAGAGGGATGGATGAACAGATGGATGGTTGGACAGCTAGATGGATGGATGGCTGAATGGACAGATGGATGGACAGACAGATGGATGGACAGACAGATGGATGGACAGACAGATGGATGGACAGACAGATGGACGGACATATGAATGGACAGCTGGATGGATGGATAGGCAGATGAACAGATGAATGGATAGACAGAGGGACAGATGGATGGATGGGCAGACAGACAGATGGATGGATGGATGGATGGACATACATATGGATGGATGGATGATGGACAGATGGATGAAGGAATGATGAACACATCTGATCTGTAGATGGTAAATGCCATAAAATTGTTTTTAACAGTCATTTTTAAAACAGTCTTTCTTCTGCTGTTTGGTTTTTCTTTTTTGTTTTATATTATTATTATGTATATTATTATTATAATCATCATCATCATCATCATAATCATTATCATTATGTATATTATGTATATTAAGTATATTTGAAGTTCTCAGATTCTGCTCTGTTTGGGATGGACCACCTCACAGGTCTATAAACAGACTGCAGGATTTTTACATTCATTTTTGAGAACTTTAAGGAGAACGTGGAGGTTAACATCCAAATGGCACCAGCCCACAACCTGCTCATTCGATTCACTCTAAAGTCAGACTGGAAGCAAAAAGCCTCTCGAAAAGTTTGGACTTCATCCAGTTTTTAACTGAAGGAGCTTCAACCATGAGCCTAATTCACAGCTGAGCAGTCGTACGTTCACTTCAGATCTTCTGAAGTGTAGCAGCAGAACGACAAACTGTCTAAATACAGACTGCTCTGTATACTTGCAGCACATTTCACTGCTGCTGTTTGAGCCCCTGAGTCGCCATGGCAACCATGTCATTAAGCCAGCGAAGAAGAGTCCATCAAGTCCAGCTAATTGACTGAGCGGTCTGATGGTGGTCACCAGACCTCTTACTGCTATTTTCAGCTAACGCCCCACAAACCAGGATCAATAAGCTGCGTTCTATTTTATTTTAGCTCCTTTAAAGAGATATCAATCAAAAATCATTTATTGATCAGATCCACAAAGAGATATCAATCAAAAATCATTTATTGATCAGATCCACGTGAAAGGTAAAAATGATGCGATTCTTTTAAACTGGCTGTTTTTGGCACTTTGTTTCAAAACGTTTATTTACAACGTTCACTTGGTTCAACTGTGACGGAGGAGAAGTTTTGAACGGGTCACACTTCTCGCGCTCCCTGGGAAAGTTTACTCCACAACGTTGGAAGGGAGACTCCAACGATCATCAAACCTTGGATTTAGGAGGAGCAGTGTGGGTTTTGTTCTGATCGTGGACCAGTGGACCAGATGCTGCCCTTGCAGTGTTTCAAAGGGTTTCATGGATTGACTTTCCAGTCTACGTGTCTTTTGTGGACCTGGCGAGTGCTGATGTCCATGTTCTCTGAGGCGTTCTGTGAGGGGTTCCAGGGTTGCTGTTCGGGTTTTACTGGTTCCAACGCTCATCTGTGGTCATGAATGGATCAAATGGACAAGATCCAAGGAACAAGCAGCCAAAATGGGATTCCTTCGTAGGGTGAAGAGGCAGAGAGAGAAGGTGAGGAGCTCCGTCATCCAGGGGGAGGTCAGAATAGAGCCGCTGCTCCTCTGCATCAAAAGGAGTTAGTTGAGGTGTTACATGTTTGATTAGAATGTGTCCTGGATGTCTCCTTTTGGAGGTTTTCTGGGCGTGACCTACTTGGAAGAGACCCAGAACTCACTGGAGGTATTATGTATCCTCTCTTGCCTTGGGGTCCTCCAGGAGGAGCTGGAGAGAGGAACATCTGAGCATCTCTCCTTGGACTTTTCCTCCACAACCAAACCACAGATGAGAGAAGATGGAGATGAAAGGGACAGTTCAGATCTTAAGCAGGGTTCTGTAGAGTGGCCATGAACAGCTAATGCATCTTTCTCAAAAATGCCAGTGGTTTCTGCAAAAACGACTTCGTAAATCTTTACATAGCCATCAGTTTTCCAATAAACAAATATTTCTTCCATCTATCCATCCATCCATCCATCCATCCATCATATTCCACTTGTTCCTAAGTCAGGTCATGGGGGCAGCAGATTGAGCAGGGAGATCCAGACACATCTTTCTACTCTTCTGGGAAAACTCCAATGTGTTCCCACCAAGAGACATAGTCTCTCCAGCATGTCTTGGGTCTTTCATGGGGTCTCCTCCCAGTTGGACATGCTCGAAGCACCTCCCTGGAGACGTCCTGGGGGCATACTTACCAGATGCCTGAATTACATCATCTGGCTCCTTTCAATGAGGAGCAGTGGTTCTACTCTGAGTCCCTCCCAGATAACTGAAGTTCTCACCCTATCTCAAGGGAGAATCCAGCTACCCTGCAGAGGAAACTCAATTCAACCGCCTGTATCCACAATCTCATTCTTTCAGTCTCTACCCAGAGCTTGTGACCATAGTGAGGACAGGAACAGTGACCAATATTCCAACATAAACATTAAATTCCTGCTGGAGGTGTCTCAAGCGGCTACAGGAGAAGCTAAAGACTGAAAGCTGTTGGTGTTGACTCACTGACTGCTGGTTGCTGGTCCTAATCTCCATCTCAATGCTTGCTTGCTTGCTTCTGGGAGTTACCAGCAGTCCTGTTCCTGGTTCTTTGGTTTTCAGGTTTGGTTTGGAAATCATAGACTTAGGGGAGCAACTTGAATCGGACGGTCAACTATTTGGCTTGTTTTTAGGCTTTCTCCTTTTCTTTTGTGTTTTGGCAGCTTTGTTTGTTTTTGTTTGAGAGTATTTTTAATGTGAAATGTTGCACTCTTCTGTTCTTATGAGTTGTATGAGCCATTTTGACATACGGACCTGGACCAAAATATATTGGGGCTCGTCCGGGATCTGAACTTGCAACCTCTACATTGGCTCATCCAAAAATTAATCAGCTGACAAGACAAAAATAAAAAGTTGTTCAAGATCAAAATGGGGAAGTAAAACTAGACAACACAAACAGATGGAAACTATCAAAATAAAACAGTAAGGGACATGAAAATGACGTTATTTAACAAATGCAAATAAATAAAAAAATAAAATAAAAACAACAGAAGCTAAATTAGTTTTCAGTGGATAAGAACCACAAGTAAAACTGTGGAGACCCAAACCTTGAAATGCATTGGCTTTGACAGTATCGGGCTAAAGCTCCATCCCTTCTAATCCTCTTTTAATTAGGGTAAAAGAAAACGTGGGCCCCCTCCTGGATTAGTCACAGCACATTGACAAAGCACCATGCTGGGACCAGTATATGATACTGGCGGCCAGTGTAGCCAGTTAGGAGTAGCAGAGACCCTCTCAAGTGTGAAACATCACACCCACCTCCCTCCAGCTACCTGGAGGTGGACCATCCTGAGCCCTGGATCAAAACCTTGAAGTCTCTGGTGAACTGGGAGGATAAGTTACAGCATATGATTTGCTCGTTTGCAATTCTTTTCTCCAGATTCACTCCCACTTTAGTTTTTTTTGAACTCCCACTTTATGGTTTATCTTTGGTCCCTATTATCCACCCTTTTTGCTAATCCTGCAGGGTGTTTTGTCCTCCTTGTTATCTTTCCTCATCCCTAACCATCACTTTCTTCATGCTCTGCCTGTCTGCCCATCCTCCCTCTTATTAGTCCATAATGGAGCTTCAGGCTCGTGTTGATGGGGCCTGGAGTGAACAAAGAATCGATTAACAGCCACAATTAGTCTGCACAAACGTTCATAACATGCATGTAGTGCAGGTCCGGTGGGTTTTGCCTTCACAGAAAGAAGTTTTGATTTTTAAATTTAATTTTTGTTCACTGGACTGTAAACGTACACTTACAATATCCAACAAAGTGCCGCAGAATTTGAGATTTTTAATTGAATCAATCGTCTCTCCTCATTGATCAAGAATCCATCCATTATCTTTACCCGTTTCTTCCATTTTGGGTCACGGGGGTCGCCGGTGCCCATGTCCAGCAATCACTGTGTGGGGGGCGGTGTGCACCTTGGGGCTGGGTACACCCTGGACAGATGCAACATGCAAACTCCACCCAGGAGAGCCACCGGACTGGGATTTGAACCGGCAACCTTCTCGCTGAGAGGCAGCAGCTCTACCAGTTGCGCCGCCGTGCTGCCCTCTTTACAAACATGATTTTTTTTTAAAACTTGTATTTACTTCCCATAAGGCAGTAATTCATTTCTTTAGACTTTATTTATTTGCAGACGACACTGGTCTACAGTGAGTCGACAGCAGGTGGAAGAGAGTCTGGGGAGGTAGATAAAGGGATGTGGACATGGAGCCAGCAGGGAGGAGAATCAAACCACAGATAAGGTTTATGGGTGAAGGAGGACGTGCTGTGAGGGTTGGAGTGTCAGAGGAAGATTCTGGGTGAGATGGAGGCAGATGATCTACCCTGAACATAGCAACCATGTCCAGAAAAATATATTTGAAACTGTTGTTTAAAGATGAGATTAAGTCTTTTTTTTCCCCTAAACAAATACATTTTTTTCCAGAACTCTCAAATATTTCACTCTTCAACAAAAAGATTAATGGGTTGAAAAGGAACTTCCTGTCTGTAAGACGAATGCAAAAATGTACTAAAAGTAAATATTCCATATTCTAATCCATGCAAATGTGTATATGTCATAGCATTTTGTTCATAAATTCAGATTCAGTGAAGAATAAATGACTGCAAATCCATAAGCGTTCCTTCCTCAAAGTGTAAATACAACATATCAAAAATCTTGAATCTCTCCATCACACCCGCCCTTTTCCAAAGGCAAACAAACACAACGGTTGTTGGCAGCTGTTCACAAATGTTGCTTCCAATTTTTTAATTTATGGACACATTACTAATCAATTTCAGAAAAAGAAAGTTCTGATTTGAAACGTCTTCACGACGTTGCACCTTTAATCTTTTTCCTTTCCTTTAATTTTTTGTTCAAGTGGAGCATTAGACATTGACAAATCTTGTATTTGTGTTTTTATTCTATTTAATTTGTTCCTGTTTATCATATTTTACATTTGATTATTATAACACACTGAAAAGAAAATGTGGGTAAGGAAAAATGAATGGATGGATAGTGTGTTGTCTTTTTGTTTGGTTTAAATGCTAATCTCTCTGTTAAATTTTAGTTTTATTTGATTTCTAAATACTTCTACAAAATTAGCAATTATTATTTAAAACGATTTCCATTCATAAAAATGATGAGATGGTTCAGATTTATTAGCTCAAGTGATCAGAGAAGTGACCACTAGAGGTCATTGAGGAGGTTTCCTTTGGATTTTTACCTCAGAGAAGCTCCACCAACTAAAAAAAACGAGACAATTAAATAAAAAAAAAAAAATGCATGACACAGTTTAAATTAAAACTCAAGAGTTTGATTCTGCAGTGTTTCTGCTCCACTGGTGTTTAATTACTTTTATAGTTTAGATCAACTCTATTGCAGAAACTATTAGAAGGCTTGTTAATTTTTTTTATTTATCTATTCTGCATCACTTCACAAGAAAAAAACCCCCAGAGATTTTATTATTTTTTTTAAAAAGGAAAAATTGTTTGTCTGCGCACCTGGAGACAAAAGTCCGGCTGCAAATTAATTGTTTCTCCATGAATAATAACGTCACCAGTTGATCCGTAAAAAACAAAGACCGGTTGTGTTTTGGAGCTTATATAAAAGTGTATTAATGAGAGAAATGATTGAGCGATTGGGGTGAAATTACTTCACTTACTTCAAATACTGCCAGACGGTACAATGAAACGTTCAGTTGAAAAGATAAATAATCTTCTTCTTGTTGGTTAAAATAAAACCCTGTGATGTGATGAGTCCATTTTGTTTTTTGTTCCATCTCAAATGATATATCCATGATTTTCCAACATGGACAGGTTTCTACCTCACAATAAAAATTTTTAAGGACAGCAAACCGTTAAAGTTTAACTACACAACTGATTCAACTAAAGTCAACACACATTTCAAACTAGACGAGAAGAGATTTCATTAGAAAAGTTTTTGAACCTGTGGGAACTCCAGAAATACTTTGTACGTTTCCAGGTGAACGAAATCAGGTGAGCACCAAATGTAATACAGCAACTTGTAGAATAAATGGAAACTGGAACAACGCTTACTTACATGTTGTTCCTGTTTTCTACAACAATGGTTCCCAAACCATGGGCATTTGAGTCACCCCAAAAACAATCAATTTTTTAAAATTAATTAATAAATAATAATATAATAAACCATAAGAAACTTCAAATTGTTCCAATAAAATGTTCATGTTTATTTCAAAACAATTTTATTGAAGGAGCTTGAAAAATATTTCAGCTGATACCAAGATCTAGTTTCTTGATAGACAACGCACTTTTCAAATCCAACAATCTACATTAAATGATGTGGAGGACAATCAAGCATGCTTTGATTAAACCAACAAGTCAATTTCTCAGCTATCTTGCAAATCAGAAGTAAAAAACACACAAAAAAACATGATTAATGAAAGTCTTTTCTTCCTGCACATCCTGAACGCAGACTTCTAAAATTAACCCATATTTGGGCACCACTGGTCAATAAGGACCTTGAAATGAACCACTGGTCTATAAAGATAAACCTCAGAAGGAACTACTATACAGTACTGTACTGGTAACTGTGACAAAACCACTAGTCTATGGGGTATACCTTGGCAAGATCCACCCCGTCTATGAGAATATACCTTGGATGGGACCACTGGTCAATAAATACAATTCTGAAGCTGGTCAATAAGAGTAATACGTGTATTGTGAAGGAATGACTGGTCTATGAGGCTATGCCTCAGCAGTAGCCACTGGTCCATAGGGATATACTGTACATATATAGGAAGAAACCACTGTTTTATAAAGACATACCTTGGAAGGAACCATTGGTCTATGCAGATATATCTGGGAAGAAAACCACTGATTTATAGAGGTGTATCTAGGAAGGAACCACTGGTCTATGGGGCTATGCCTGAGCAGAGACTACTGGTCAATAGAGATGTATCCAGGCAGGAACCACTGGACTATACAGATATATGTAAGTAGGAAGAAATCACTGATCTGCATATATCTAGGAAGGAATTACTGGTCTATAGAAACATCTATTGGAAGGAACCACTGATCTATAGGGACATATCTAGGAAGGGCATCAGATCTCTGGGGCTATGCCTCAGCAGCAGCACTGGTCTATAGAGATGTATCTAGGCATGAACCATTGGTCTAGTATAGACCAATATATATGGTCTACATGGATATACCTTGGAAGAAACCACTGATCTAAAGGGATATATCAAGGAAGGAACCACTGGTCTATAAGGACATACTTCATCGGGTGCTGCCAGTTTATAGAGATTTGGTACCTTGTCAGGAACCACTGGACTACACTGATATACCTAAGCAGGAACCAGTGAATCCTATTGATCAACTGAACTGGTTTCAGACAGAGCAGCCACATAATGCAACAAGACAAATTATTATAAATTGGTACCGTACAATTTGGTTGTTCCCTTAGAGGTTTCACAGTGAACAAAATTACTTGAAAGATTTGCCAATTGTTTTACACTGAACATCTTTCCTGATGACAAGACTGAAGCGCAGACTGAACTACTGCAGCCCCCGTTCACAGACAGTTTAAAAGTTAAAAGTTGTATTTAAATTAAATATTAAGGGTCTTTCTTTGGTAGCATGGAATTATATTTTATTTTTCTACACTTAAGTGCCAAAACAGAAAGACAGATGAACCTATACAGTAATTTATTTGACTTTGTCAAAAAAGTGGGTGGGTCTATATTTACCACGCCCACCCTTAGCCACGCCCCAATTCTTAACAATTTCACTACAACTTGTAAACTGGGACAGTAGTGCTGGTTTTACTGACATGAATGAAAAAAAATCACACATATGCAATTGAGGAGTTGGAGCTATCTGTCTTTAGTAATTTTTATTTAATTTAATTTAGTTTCTTTTTAACTAGAAGGGTATTTTGAAGATAATTTTTTAACACAAGTAAAGTAATGAATGTTCTTAGAAACTAGAATAAAAAGTGCTTTAAAACTATTTAATTCAACACATTTCACAAATAGATAAATCAACTATTTTAATTCCAATCAAGATATATATAAAAAATATGTATACTTTGGTGGATATTAAGCAAATCTGCACCCAAAACCAGGGACATGTTTCAGAAAACATTAAACAAAAGTTTGAAACCTGTTTGCGTTACATTAAAAGCTATTTCTGTATTTTAAATCTCAGATGGACAAATAAATATCTATAAAAGCCAACTTTTAGTAACCGTTACATATCTTCATGGACAACGTTATTATGGTCAGATTTCTGAAGGCAGACAAAACAAACTGAAGCTGCTGAAGTGGACAGAGATCTGTTCCTGTGTCTGGAACACTGGGTGGCAGTGTGTCCCCCCATATACAAACAGACATTTCACCATCTGTCCTCAGAGTCTGGAGAAAATAAAAAGATCAATTATCAGTGAGGAGATAAGACCCAAAATGACAGATAGAAACTATTCAAGAAATCATCTACTTTAGATAATATTCATCCTCATCATTTACAGTTTAAAGATAGATTATTAAGTAGTTTTACTCAAAGGAGAGATGCTCTTGTTTGACATTAAAGCCCGTTGTAAACGCTTTATCAGGTGGTTTGTTAGAAAAATACAAACTTTTAATGTACTCCAAAAATAAATGGATTTCGATAAGAACAACATTAAGTAAATTTATCTCAAATTTAAAATTAAATCAAAGATAATCCCACACATATTTTAAAGCCGTAAGTTGCACAATCAGCAAAGACGAAAGAGCCCATCCGGTGCGAACTTTTCAAAGAAGTATAGTTCAGGGGTTGTAAACTTTGTGTCCAATAGAAACTCGCACCGCGCTCGACTCAACAGAAGCAAATGCAAGAGGACAGAAAATCCATTTCCATGACATTTGTAACACCGGATTATCCCGGAGCGATCCGCGAGCCGCCGACGTCGGATTTTACCCCCCAAAAGTTGGCGGGAAACTCGAGCGGGGGGTCGGGTAAGGTCACGGCAAAGACAAGCCGAGAACTTGCAAATCCCGCCGACGTGTTTTCAAATTGCGGCAGCCGAAGGCGCACGAGGTGTTGTTTTCCGTGTATTATGGTAATGTAATAGCTGAGGCAGGCCTTGGTCTGCAGCTCGCGTTTGTTCGCAGGTACGCCGCTCGCTTGGCATTCTGCTCCACTTCTCCCGCTAAAAATGAGTTCTCCCTCTAAAACTTAGAGGATGCGGCGCCCACACAGCTGTTCTCCCCCGAGCCGGCGTGCATAAAACATAAAAGGCGAGCCTATATGAAAAATGCACAGAGCGCTGGAATATAATGCGCCTGATACCCTGCTGCTGCAGGGCAGGGGGGAGATAAAGAGAGAGGCCTGCCCCGGATGGATTCCTTTTTCTGCAGGATTCGTGTGGACGGACGCCTGTGCAAACATTTACACACCGTGCTCAATCTGTGGATCACGTTACAAAGACTGATTGTTCACTTGCCTCTCACCCTGCACTGTTTCATTGGCCGATGTGGAATCAAATGAGATTTCTGTTTGAACGGAGAAGAGACTTGTTATGCACCGAATGCGCGACGGTGTCCCCCCCCCCCTCCACGCCTCTCCATCCATTGTTCTTACGTGTCGCGACTGAAACGTCGAGGCAGTGGAGCTGATTGCTACAGTCGAAGCGGCGGCGCGCTCCCTCTCGCTCGCGCAAATTAGCCGAGCCGCCGCGTAAACTTGTAAGACAAACGATCGGCGCCTCGCTACGTGCCGCGGCGCGATTGCAAAGTTCGCACGAAGTGAAATTAAACAAGGGGGGTGGGAAGCACGAGGCTCTTTGGAGAGCGCGTGGTCCAATTAAAGCTCGGCGCCGCGCGGTCACGCCAAACCGAACATTTTGGCGAAGCAAACATTGACTCAGTTGTTTAGAGGAAGGGGAGGAAGTGGAGGCCGCCTCAACCATTAGAAGTGATCATCTGAGGGGGGAATCCCTCTGCAGAGGTGGAAACAGACATAATTCAGAGTTCAGGGTCTTTTCCAACCGACTACAAGAGCCAAAGTGAATCCGATCAATAACATCTAATTCTGTGCAGCAGGCGTGTTTTCATCCCCGGAAAACAGGGGAGTACGGTTAAAAAAAAAAAAAAACAGACAGAAAAAGGCAAAAGATGTTGATCTCGATGTCTAAACAGCTCAAGTGAAAGCAAAGAGCAGAAATCAGCAGAGATCAGGTGCTTTGACCCCTGGGGGATGAAAGGTCAGCCACAGCTAACTCGCTTTCAGAATTACCAAACTGCTCCCGGAGACCCCCGAGCTGCGGCAGATTAGCCCCCCTCCGCTGTCCTTCCCCGTTTCTCCTCGGCGTCTTCCTCCCATCATCATCTCCCGACACCCTCCCCTCTCTCGCCCCCTCACATTGTTAGCATTTAGATAGTTGAGAGCAGAGGAGCTTGGGTAATAGGCTCTCCCCTCACTCCCCCCTCCTCCTCCTTCTCCATTCCTCTTTCTAGTCCTGCTCAAATCAGCTGAAGTAAGAGGGATTAAACCAAAAGAACAACAGTGATGATGAGAGCGACTGCAAGGCAGAGAAAAGGCGGAATCAGGAGGTGGCGCGCATCGCTTCATCGGCCATGAGCTCATTAACCCGGGCCTTGACAGAATTGATGTTAGAGGTGATTGGAGATTATCACATTTAGGAGCTACTTCATCCCCTTATCTTCGTTTCCCCCCCACCGCTTCCCCTCCTCCCTTCTCCCGTCCCTCGTGGTTCTCGTTCTCTCAATTTCATCCAGGTCAGTTCCATTCTCCTGGGTTTGAAGAGGAAGGAGGCATGTGTTGAAGGTGGTGGTTGGGTGGAGGGGGGGGGGACGCGCAGATGCCATCAACACCAGTTCCCGTGTCTGCTTGATCTTCTAATTCTGCTTCATTTAAACTTCATCAACTGTTCCACTGGACCGGAAGCGGAGAAGAATGAAAACAGCTTGTGTGGAAGCGGCTTTTTCTCCCTCACTCATTCTCCTTTTTCTGTTGCTGTTGTTCAATTTGAGATGAT
>JARVGV010000578.1:26991578-27006500 GCA_031762435.1 Hypsolebias longignatus | reverse complement strand
TTTTCATACAACAAATAAAGTCCAGTTGATTCTGTATTGAACCTTTTTTGATTTCATGCACAAGAGCGCAGAGGATCCCACACTGCAGCTTGGAACCGGGAACAAGCTTCCACAAGTGAGACAGCATTGCAGGTGACTAATGCTAATAAATGACATTCAACACTTTTCTTTTAATACAAGTTAAAGTGCTATGATATGGCTGTTATTGAATATATATCACCAGCTCTTACAGCAGGTTACACAATTTTTGTAGCAAATAACCCTAAATAAGAGAGAGGGCTATGTTCTGACAAAGGAACATATATAAAATATCAGTGTCGGATATCGGCCAAATGAGTTTTAACATATTGGCATATCGGATATCGGCCAAAAATCCAATATTGTGCATCCCTATTTGAAAGATATTTTAAATCTATAGTTGAATTTTTCACCTTCTTCACTCATATAGTTTGTTTCATGTCAGCCAAAAAAAAAAAAGAACTAGCAAAGATCAGCTTTTTGATGCACTCCTCCCATCCTTGACTGGGACCAATTTGACACAAAGCTTTGTTTTAGCTCAGTCCTGAGATAAGTTTCTGAGGATGTTGATATTCATTTGTGGTTCTGTAAAAAATAAAAATAAAAACTATAAATAAACCCATAATGTGTAATTATTTCATACAGACAGCATGGGTCCACAAATCAGGCAACAAATTTGCCACTCAGACTAAAAAAGTAGAGCCGTCAGTTTCTCGTTCAGTTAAGTCTGACAAACTTGTGTTTGATCAATCAATGGGCAGTCACTACAAACAACTGGTCTAAAATGTTTTTAGAACTTGGTAAATAGTGTGAAATTAAGGAGCCTGGATTACAAATTCTCTTTTATTTAAATTCTTGAAAATGACCCGTCCCTTGATCATCTCCAGATGGTTCAACAGGCTGAAGCAAGATTCCTGACTGGAAACTAATCAAATAAAGACTCATAACTCCTGCTTTATCATTACTTGGTTGTTTACCTGGTACTTATAGAATTAAATGCAAAATCTTGGCAACTTTTAGGACTTTGCACAATCAAGCTCCATCGTATAATTTTTAATCTTATAGATTGTTAGTGTTTCCTCGGGATGATGAAAGTGAGATCAATCCTTTTGATGACAGAATCAGTATCTCTTACGTTACATTACGGTTGTATTGACAGTGTTGAGTCCTTTAAAAAAGTGCTATGATTTTACTACTAAGGCTTCCACTCGCGTCCTCACTTAATTCCTTACTTTTCCACAGAGGAAGGTTAAACTTTGTCAAGCGTTTGATCGTTTCACTCATAATGTTCCAGTGAAAACATGACAACGTGAGGAGGAGAAGAATCGGTTTCCTGCATGAGAACTATTCGTTTCTTCAAATGCTGTTTCTGAAAAAGAGTGCAGTGGACTGTGACAAAAAGGGTCAGGTGGATTCCTGCCTATTTGACATGATGGATGACTTTAATCTCACTGATTAAAGGATTCCCCACCACCACCACCCTCAATCCCCCCCGTCCATAACACTTCATTTCACATTTGGCTCGTTTAGCAGTTTTGAAGGCAGGACCTGCCTACATCATATAAAGAATAACAAGCACACAATATTTAGTTGGAATCCAACTTCTGCTCATTCTCCCATTAGAAGGATGACCTTCTTGTTTTATATTAATTTTTATTCATTCATTCAACCTTTATTTAGACAGATAAGTCACACTGAGCCTAGAAGGCTCATTTACAAGTGAGATCTGCTTAGACAGAACAAAAGTAATAAAACTGGGCACATTAGGAATTGGAGGCAAAAAAATTCCTATTAAAATCTTTCTTCTTGCCTGAGAAAAAAATTCTAATATTAAAGAACACCTCGCACAAATAAGCACATAGTGTCTTTTTGTTGTGTGCTGAGGCCATTTGTTATTACTGTTCAGTTTAGAGGCAACTCAAACCACGTTCGTTAGACATTTCAAATGTTTCCTGGCTTTTACACCTTTCTAGAAATTGCCAAAAACAGGAAACGAGCTGCGTGTTTACAGCTAGCTACCATTTGCTGCCAAGTATTAGCGTTTTAATCACTCGTGCGTCACTCTGCAGTTCCAAACCGAACAAATCAACACAAATTCCCGGAAGAGGATGGATAAAATAGGGGCAAATTAATAAGCAGACATGAGGAAGGAAATGAATTCTTAATCTTGTTTGGTTGTGTCCCAAATAACTTATCACTGGCCATTATCGTGTCTCTGAAATCCCAAAGAGGAAGCAATTTGAATGGATAATTCCTGCCAAATCATTTCCTGTGTTCGGATATTTCCTTTTCCCGACAGAACAGACAGAGGAGGCCCATTGGCGCTGACCTGCTCTGCTCTGCAGGGAATCAGTTCATTCAGTGAGTACATTAAAAAAAAATCTTCACAACACAACCTTCTGTGCATTTCATTAAGAAGAGCAAAGAGCTCACATCTGGACGATGAGAATGCTTGGAAAATACAGCATCACAAATATCCAGTCGTTCCCTGGATGGATTCATTGTTTGAGCTTGCAGCTAAATTACGAACTGAATTCTCAACTTTTTGCCTTTTGTGACAAGTCATACTAGAAAAAGTCTGATGAACTAACATGCTGCATGAATAACTCGGAGAACCGATATGGTGAACTGTGTTGTCACGCATAATTGCAAACCACGTCCAGAAAAAGTTAGAAAACAAATATGTGTTACTGAATAACGTGTCTAAACTTCCCATTTACCAGGAAAATGCAAATAAAATAATTTGTAATGCCTTTCTTCCAGTTGGAAAATATTTAGACATCTGTAATAGTCAAAAGGAAAAGACCCAAACACAAGACTTGGACTCTGAAGACACATGAAGTTGTGCTGAATAATAAGAGGAGGTTTCAACAGAAAACTAATACTAAACTGACTAAAACAAAGGAACTGCAGAAACCAACGGAAGAAGTTGAAGTGAACAAAATAATCTCAGATGAATTTAAGACAAACAACAGACTAAACTGAATCCAAGGCAGGTGTGCAGGGAAGCAGAACATAAGAGCAGCAGAAAGAGCGACAACACACTGATCACATTTCTTTTGCCTTTCTGCAACAGCCAACAACAACTTACTCAACAAAACATAAACCTACTGCCAAGACTGTGACAAGGATTTGACTCCAGCAAACTTTGTGATCATCATCATTTTAAAAACTATTTATTTTCATATTATTTGTAATTCTTCTTGGCTAACTGTGCTGAATTTTTAGCACATATGTTGCTGATTGACCAGGAGGCAGATTTAAGGTCTGTCATGTCAGTTTTTGTTGTTGCTCCCAACATGTACCGTATTTTTCAGACAATAAGGCGCAATATCAATGAACGGGTCTGTTTTCATACATAAGACGCATTGAGCGAAACAAACAAGTCAGATAAGTCAAACTTTATTCAACGCATTCACAAGAACCACATAAAATCGGTTTGAGGTCAGTAGGCACAACCAGCATAAGGCGCACGTGATTATAAGGCTCGCTGTTGATTTGTGAGAGAATCAAAGGATTTTAAGTGTGCCTTTTAGTCTGTAAAGTACAGTAACATTATTTTTCTACATATTGCTTACACTGACATGATTTTTTTTATTTTTATTTTTGTAATGCTATCTGAACACTCAAAAAGCATTCATAGCCAACAATGAATTCAAACTTTGGAATAAACGCTTCCCAAATTCCACTTTTTTTTGTCACAATGAAGATATTGAAAGACCAAGAATTTATGTTTCATTCAAAACAAAGCTTTTAGTCTATTTTTATAGAAGTTTTGCCAAAAATAATTTACATTTGATTACATTTTCATATTTAGGTCCCTGTACGACCGGTGTCAGCTTGGTCCACATTGCCGGCAATAACTCAGGCTCGTTTGAGTTGGACTCTGCCAAGGTTGCCCTTTGTCACCGATTCTGTTCATAACTTTTATGGATAGAATTGCTAAGTGCAGCCAAGGTGTTGAGGGGATCTGTTAGGATCACTTCTCTGTTTTTTGCAGATGATGTGGGCCTATTGGCTTCATCAGGTCGAGATCCACAGCGTTCACTAGAGTCACAGCCAAGTGTGACGTGGCCGGGATGAGGATCAGTTCCTCCAAATCTGAGGTCATGGTCTTGAGCCAGAAAAGAGTAGAGTGCCCTCTCCATGTCGGGGAGGAGGTCCTGCCCCAAGTGGAGGAGTTCAAATATCCTGGGGTCTTGTTCACGAATGAGGGAAAACTGGAGCGTGAGATCAATAGGCGGATAGGTGCAGCATCAACAGTGAAGCGGGCGCTGCACCGGTCTGTCGTGGTGAAGAGAGAGCTGAGTCAAAAGGTGAAGCTCTCAATTTACCGGTCGATCTATGTTCTTACCCTCATCTATGGTCATGAGCTTTGGGTTGTGTCCGAAAGAACGAGATCACGGATACAGGTGGCCGAAATGAGTTTTCTCCGCAGGGTGTCTGGGCTCTCCCTTAGAGATAGGGTGAGAAGATCGATCATCCGAGAGGGACTCAGAGTAGAGCCGCTGCTTCTCCACATCGAGAGGAGCCAGTTGAGGTGGCTCGGGCATCTGGTTAGAATGCCTCCTGGACGCCTCCCTGGTGAGGTGTTCCGGGCACGTCCCACTGGGAGGAGACCCAGAGGAAGACCAGGACACGCTGGAGGGACTATGTTTCTCAGCTGGCCTAAGCATGCCTTGGGATTCCCCTGGAGGAGCTGGACCAAGTGGCTGAGGAGAGAGAAGTCTGGGCCTCCTTACTTAGGCTGCTACCCCCGTGACCCGACCCCGGATAATGGTAAATGGAGCTTACTTATATAGCGCTTTCCAGCCCCCTATGAGGGGCCCCAAAGCACTTTACAGTACCAGCCATTCACCCATTCATCCACCCATTCATACACCGGTAGCGGTAGGCTGCCGTGCAAGGCACCAGTCAGTCCTACCGGGAGCAACTCGGGGTTGAATGTCTTACCCAGGAACACAACGAGGTATGCAGTGACCGGGGATCGAACCCGGGACCTTCCAGTCCTGAGTCAGCTGCCCTGCCTCTACACCATCTCGGCCCCATAAGGATAAGCGGAAGATAATGTATGGATGGACTTAGGATCTCCACAAATATAAAACAGGCTGTGATACAAGTTATTTAAAAATCATAATAAATCTGTTATATTTGTTTCGTGCAGCCAGTTGAAACCAGTTACTGTAGAAATGACCATGTTTTGCATGTAAATTTTTAATTTTAACAGAAAAAAATTGCAAAGCAAACTACGTAATTTGTTAGATTAAATTGTACACATTTAAGAGCATAGGGGGGAACAGGAGTACCTTGAAAAAAGCCACACTTCCACATAGAAAACATACATAATTATTATTATTATTATTAATAATAATAATAATAATAATAATAATAATAATAATAATAATAATAATAATAATAATATAATAAAAAAACACAAATCCTCTTTTTTCTGCCAGATTTAGGACTAACATCTGTATTTTTATTTTTCATTTCACATTTAGACACTCAAATAGAACTTTTAAAGTCTGAAAATTTTCTGTTTTTGATATTAATTTTAAATAATTCATTAAAAACTATTTATTTTTCTAATTTTACCTCAAATATTAAACCTAAAAATCACAAATCGCAGGAGTAAGGAGCTTCTTTTGCATCATTTTAAGCTCTTAAAACAAAATTAATCAACAAAGAACTAAACAGATTCAGTTTATTTACAATTTATTTAGTTTTAGATTTAAAATACTCCTAAATTTAAATAAAAAGAAACAAATTAAAAAAGTCTTCAGAGTAAAGAAAATGCTTCATTTAAAGGTGAAAACAGGAGAAAATCTTCAGCTTTTCTCCAATTCTGGAGGAGATAAAAGGCATAAATAAAATAAATAAAATTAAAACTCTCACAGTTTGAGTTGTTTATGAATAATTTATGGTTGCATGTGTGCAGATTAATAATTCATAGAAACGACTATATCTGCTCAATTATCTTTATTATGAATTATTTACCTGCGTGGAGCTGAAAGATGTTTGGGTGCGAACACAAGTGGCTGGATGGAGATTTATTTATGCATTTATTTATTTATTTATTTACAGTGGGGGTGGGATAAGCAGAACATGGCCGACGTCTAATTGGACCAACAGACAGGGTTTTATTTAGGAGCCGAGTTCCTCAAATTAAAAACTTTGTCCTCGCCGAGGGCCGAATTCTGTCAGAATTTACAGGAAAAACAAACAAATACATCTTAATATGTCAGAATATTTACAAAGAAATATAAATTACTTTTATAGAATATTGATTTTTTTAACTTACTAAAATAAATTTAAAAATGCATTATTTGCTCTCTATCAGCTAATTTTTATTTATTCATTAGTTAAATAGTCAACAATAATCCAAAGGATCAGCTTGATTAAAAAAAAAAATCAAAATTATTTTATTTGAAATACAAAATAAATAAAATTTAAGCAATTTTTTTGGTAAACGTGGGAAAAAAAACTAAGTTTATAGTACAATATGCTTTTGTTAAGTCAAAAACCCGTTAAATACTTTGAAGTTGAGACCATTGTTTTAGATAAATACATGTGATGAAACTAAAACATTTGGTGATTTATTTAAAAGCTAAAATTCACAATAATTTAACAGCAGCTGATGTAAAACAAAAAGAGTAAACTACTACACAAGCTGTGTATTTGTACATAAATTTCAAAGCCTCAAATATTAACACATTGCTCTAGTTTAATTCAAAACATCTAATTTACGGTCACTCATCATTTTACCGTTAAAAACTTTATTATTTTTGTTAATTTGAAGTTAATGATCTCGGCTTTAGCAAGTCGGCACTGCTTGTTTTTATGTAACTTGAAAGGATAAGTGGAAAAAGATGAAAACAGCGGCCGAAACAAGTCGCAGCCGAGGGCCGCGTCCGGCCCGCGAGCCTTCAGTTGGACGCAGGCGTGGTGGAGCGTCTCGGCGCCGAGGACTCAAACGTGTCTTGTTTGTTCCAGGACCAAGTGGAAGAGGCAGACGGCGGTGGGCCTGGAGCTGCTGGCGGAGGCCGGGAACTACTCGGCGCTGCAGCGGATGTTCCCCTCCCCCTACTTCTACCCACAGAGCCTCGTGTCCAACCTGGACCCCGGGGCGGCCCTCTACCTGTACAGGGGCCCCTCGGCGGCGCCCCCTCCGGCCCTACAGAGACCCCTGGTCCCGCGGATCCTGCTGCACGGCCTGCAGGGGGGCAGCGAGCCACCGCCGCCACCCCCTCCTCTGCCCCCCATGTCCGGCGTCCTCCCCCGGCCCGCGCAGCAGCGGTGAGCCCGTCCCTAACGCCGGGGCTCGAACACCGGAACTCGTCCAAATGAACAAAAGAAAGAAAAACAAGATGAAAGAAACTTATGGGCCTTTCGGGTTGCAGGGGGGGGGGTGGGGGGGTGTTGGATCCGGATGGACTCTGAGGACGGAGCGGATCCGAACTGACTTCCATAGTTTTTTGTTTTTTTTTTTTGTAATTTGATCACATGTTATTTATGTTATTTATTTATTTTAGAGACTTTTAAGTTGAATATTTATTCAGTTGTCAGACTTCAAAGGCACAGATCAGACCAATAATAATAATAATTATTATTATTAGTATTATTAGTATTAAATAAAGACCTTCCATTTATCGGAACAGTTGGGGCAGAATATCGTTTTCTTTTCTTGTAAATAAGAATATTTTGCTTTTTAACCGGAAGACACTGAGTTTAAAGAAACTTTTCTTTGTTTTTTTAATCCAGTTTTAGCAGAATATCAAATCAGCCCAAATAAATAACACAACAAGTAAATAAAAGAGTAAATCAAGAAAGAACAAACCAGAAAGAAACAAATCTTATATTTGTTTTGTTGTTTTTGAGTAAATTTCTCCACCATCTGACACAGAGGGGAAAGAGATGGTTCATCTTTATTTATTAAATTATTTTTTACGGATTAACTGCTTGTTAACGGGTTGTGGATGAGTTGGTTCGTCGTGTTTGAGCAGACGTCGTGCGTTCCTTCTGTTCGTTTTCAGATGAAGCTGTGATAAATGTTCAAACTCTCCTTTGGTGAAAAATGTACATTGCAGATATCAAACTTGTGGAGTGCTTTTCGTATATTTCCCGGGTCATATTTTATATATTTTTGTTAATTTTGGTCTTCTCGCTCCCTCAGATTTTAACCCCCCCACCCTCTTCCCCCTCTCTCTAAGTGCTGAAGAAGAGGGCGGCGAGGAGGGGGATTCGATGTAAAAGAGAAATTACTTTTATAAATGTGCAAATAAAAACACAACAAGTCTTTGGTTTAATCCTGTTGCTGCTTGGAGTTTTGTCTGGAGGTGGAATCAACACGTGGGTTTGAGTTTGAGCTTTAAAATCTGGACCGGCGTCTCTGAAGGAGACATAAAAAAACATCTTTTAAGCTTTTTACAAGATTAGTTTTCATCTTAAAGCCAAATATAAACTGGGCAGCAGAGACAGGAGCAGAATATTTCAGCCAAACTTCAACTGATTCTGAATTAAAGCCCTTTTATCTGAATAAATATCAATTAAAAGCAGGATGATTTGTTTAGTTGGTGAGGAAAAGTGAGCGTCGCTCGGTTTTTCCTCTCCTGTTTGGTTTAGATTTGTTTAATGTTCATAAAACTGGAGTGGGAATAAAAAAAAGTAAAGAGCGCGTTAACATCTTTTTTTATTAACCTTTCTAAAAGGAGGCGCGTCAGACAGCTGGGCTACAGTTAAACATTTACATTTTAAATAATTAATATCTGTTTAACATCATTTATCGACGTTATCGGTGAAATTGAAACAGACGTTTTCAGGTGTTTATTACAGTTCAGGTCAAATTTTATTTAATTTTCCCTGAAGGTTTTGATTCTGACTGAGCGCTCTTCCTCTTCGATCTAAATTATCGATAACTTTTAGCGGCGATATCGATATTTTTAAAACCTCGGTTTTTAAATGAATTAACTTTGTTCAGTTTCATTTTCTTTGAATAATTTTATGACTGCTCACCCTTTTTCCTCATTTCTCTATTATTTATCTGAAATATCAAATTTTATATCTAACTTTTTTTATCTAATCTTTTCATGCAATGCATTTATGAATGTTAAAATACATATCTTCCCCTTTGATCCTGAATAACATCACAGTATCGCTGTTTGGAAACATCTAGATTTAAAATATTTGCATTAATAAGAGGAAATGTCAATTTTGAATGTTTTGTTTTATCTATCTGTTCCTGAACATGGTTCTGATTACAAAATACATGCAGAAATAACAGAAAACCATCCTCCTTTCTCTTTAATCACAAACAGTCGATAACATTGCCATATCGTTTATCGTAGTCGATCAATCTGAAATAATTTGCCTTCTTAAAACATAAATATTAATTTTAACCGCCGTCTGTTTTACTGAATCATTTCCAGATTGCAGTTAGGACTGCAGAGAAGATTGAGGCAGAAATGATAAGCAAATTCTTATCTTATTCACAATTATTGATAATATTGTTGTATCATAATATGGTTTGAATTTGAAATATTTTATTTTTTCAGCGTAAACAATACATTTAACTACCAACTGTTTAATTTTATATAAAGTTATGAGCACAGTATCAAGATAGATGGAAAAACACCATTTTTATGTTGCCTCTATAATGGTCGACATCATCGTTGCATCGTTTATTGATAAAATCTATAAACTTAAATTTACTCTTGCTCTTTGTGGAAAAAATTTAATTGTATCTCCCACTCAGTTTTATCTAGTTTTTTGATTGAGACGGAAACAACAGAAATCTTATTTTCTGTTTATTTCCCCTACAATTATCGATATTATCGTTAATACTGGAAATAGTTTGTCTTTCCTGAGTGTTTATTTAATCTGATCTTAAACAAAGTTTTATTTATTTAATTTTCCTGAAATGCAGTTATCATCGCACACTCAGGTGGAAACGATTAAAAGAAAAAAAAAAAAAACATTTTTTCATCAATACTTAATAATATCGTCGTATTGTTATCAGTAAATTTGATATATTTTCTCTACTTTAGGGTAGTATGAGCTCCAACTTAGCTTTGTCAGCTTCTACGTGTCGAGCACAAAGAGGTAGATGTGATGGTTGATGACGTCATTATGACAATTATCAATAATATTGATTTATATTGTTTAAGAATCTGAGCCCCTTCTTTGTTTTATAACATTTTTCTCCACATAAGAGGTGGAAAGGATGGAAAATCATTGATATTTTTATTTCCTCCATTCATGTGAGATCTAAGACCCCCCCCCCCCCTCATTTTTTTTATTCATTAGCGCCATCTCCACAAACAACGCGCGGGGAGATGAAATATTAATGTCATGCGCGCAATTGTTTAAGTGCCTTAAATGTTCACCCATTTTGGAAAATTGATTGTTTCCATCCTTCCTTCCTCTCCTGGAGGCTCGCTGGACGCGCGTGCGCCTCAGCCAAACGGCTCCAACAGCTGGTGACCGGGCTGGAGCTGACTGCAGACCGGGGATCAGCGCGGGGACAGCTGGGCCGCGGCTCCACCGTGACCCCCCCACAGTCTGTGTGGACCCAAACGGTCCGCCCCGCGCGGCGCGTTGGGGGGGTTAAAGGAGTTCAGGCTTGTAGGATGTTAACGATTAGACAAAAGACTTTAATAGGTTTTAATTGAAAGTCGATGATGGGTTTGATAGCCAGCTCCCCCTGCTGTCGCCCGCGCATGGCACCTGTTATCCCCCCACCCCTCCCCACTACCCCCCTCCCCTTGGGTGGCTGACCAAGCCGTGAAACATCAGACTGACGGCCTGAGAACTCTGTGCGTTCGTGGTGCGTAAAAATGGAATCGCAACGCGCGTTTTGGGCAACTTGGTGCGCAAGGTGAGGTAAAGAGGGGCTGACAAGGAGAGGGGGGAGGTTTGGAAATACTCCCCCCTCATCAAAACTTCATTATAGTCCCATCATGTGGATGCGTGACCGATTTGAGTAACGACACCTCTTTTTTTTTTTTATACTTGCAAAGTGCGCATGAGGCGCAGCGGCTCACGTCATGACTCACATTTCTCCTTTTATTTCCATGTGAAAGGCTGTCGGGGTAAATCCCCGGCTCGGGGTTAATGAAGTGCGGATGGAGGATAGTTAAAAAAAAAAAAAAAAAAAAGCTTACAGAGTGCGGATCAGTGACTCCCCCTAATCCCAGGGACCCCTAATAATAATAACAATGATTCAAAGGGTAGAAGAAATAAAGGAATACAAAACAAGATGTATATTTCTTGATGTGATTAGGAGCAAATCAAAGTTGTTCTCCTGGAAAAAGCTGTAATTCCCCCCATTTTAGTCGAGGCAGCTTCCATTGTTCCAACTCTGTTGGCCTTCTTAAAAAATCCACAAGGGAAGATGAAAAATAGATCAATTAAAAATATTCACGCATCACATTGGCCTCAACGGTTGCCACAAACGAGCAGATCTAATTTTACAGTTCATATAAGCGAAATGTGCTTTTTTTTTATGTTTGTGATTAAATCTGTTCAGAGTCAGAAGAGGAATAATAATTTATTCCCTGATGCTTGTATCATGCACATTGAGTTCATTTTGAAACAAATGGTGCAAAACAAATAAAATCCACTTATATTTACAAAAAATACAACTTTTCTTTGACTACAGCAGAAAAATGATTATTTGTAACAAATAAAAATGAGATATTATGTGTACGCCACGGTGGGATTTTAGACAAAACATATAGATTTTGACTTGGTTTATGTTATAAAAACAGATTTAAATGTTTTTCACACATTGGGTGGAGGGGAGATAATCATTTCCCACAGTGTAAGGAAAGGGAGGGGGCTCCAGACTTGGGTCAGAGGCGGCATGGATTGACATCCCAGTCTCAGCAAATAATGAAAGCTTTCCTCTCGGATCACAAGGAGCGTTAGAGGGAGGAGAGGGGGGGTCGCAGCCGACTCTTTAAACATCATTTCATGTTTTCTAAAAACAAAGTTGACTTCCAGCTGCAGGTGGAAGATGATGTGTTGCCTCTAAAGCAACAGATCCACGTGATGTTTTAGAGTTTACGCAGGTTTCCTCTTGGCTTTTGTTGTCGACAGCGACATCAGATCCGCATGAATCCTGATGGTTTTAACCTCGAGGCTTCAGCAGGAGTTTAACTTCCTGATCAGCTGCAGAGGCTTCGTGATCCGACTGGCTCGAGCCACGATGGATAAAACTCATCTGTTGCTTCAAAATGAGCCTTTCAGTGAAATTAGAGCATAAATGAGCCGATTCGATCCCAACGCGAGTTCAAATGGACTTTACTGGGAGGTCTGCGCGGTTAAACGTCAGCTTTTTACTGCTCTTCTTTTTTAATCGGTTTATTTAAGAATCAAATAGTTCCTCCCTCTAAAAACACCACAAAATAAAGCATGTCCGAAAATTACCTGAAATTATTTATGGATGGTGCTGCAAAGAAAACCACACACACACACACACACAAAAAGTTTTTTAAGTTTAAATAAGAGCTCAACTAAAACAAAATGGGTTATATGGAAGAAGATAAGAGCCACATCTTTCCTCAAGTCTGATTTCTGGAAGAGATAATGACAAAAGAAATCTCCATGGCCCTAATCATCATCCGTACAATCCTCCACATTTGAGTCAGGCACAAAAAGATGAACTTAGGAGAAGAAACAATTTCTTGACACGTGACATCAGAGCAGAGTTCCTCAACAAAACAAACTTTGGCTCCATAAAATCTTTTAAAAGTTAAATTCTTCGCACTCGAGCCGGTTAATGTTGAAGTTTGGACTAAACCTCAAGAAAATGTCGGTTCTGAAAGAAATGACGAGGCGGCGTTTCATTAAATCCAGTGAACGACACTCAGACGCTGCTGTCCGAGTCTCCTGGACAAACTGATTTAATGTTTAAGACGTTTTAACCGATCAAAACAACAACTTTATTTATAAAGCACTTTAAAACACTGTGGCGTCCGCGACACCTCGTTCCTCAGGTCTGATCAATTTTAGACTTGATGTTTTACCGAAAGCAAATTCGTTGCACATTAAAAATCATCTGAAGCTCAAAATAAACCCAGAGCGCTGGACCCACAGAGCGCCGAAGGCTGAGCGGCTCCTCCGCGGGGGGCCGATGTCGGACATATTACAATCAGACGACGCGGATTACTCGATCAATACCTCGTTGGGTCTCAGAGAGCTGCACCCCCTGCCACACCGCGCTCTCAGCAGCTGCTTTGGTCAGGCGAAATAAAATAAAAAAACAGCCCGGGGCCTCGACTCCCACCGGGCAAAGCGGCCTCGCGAACGCCTCTGGGACCAGACAACCTGGACTGAGCCGAACGACGAGCGCCACACCAAAACACAGAAACGCTGTGAGACTTTTTGTTGCGTTCATGTGCAGCGAGACGTATAAACTGTGCAAAAGAAAAGGAGCGACTTTTATTGCAGGAGAGCCGAGACAAAGGCCACGAAGCGGTTAGCACTTCACAGTTCTTGCCTGAAATTTAAACAAGTCGTTTTAATCCCTTTATAGACGATAAATCTGACCCTCGCTCGGATGAAACAGCTTTTTTTTTTTTTTTTTTTTTACGTGCGTTGTTTTTACCCGTGCTCACGATTGACTCTCGTTTGAGGCTGGGCTCAATTAGAGGAAACAGCAGGTTCTCGGACACCTCCGCGGCTCCTCGGGGTCACGGTCCGAGGCCGAGGAGAGGCTTCTCACCTCATCAACATAAAGGGAGGAGAGGTCTTCAATAAGTGATGAGGAGTGGTATACATGTATTTTTAAAGGGGCTTCTGTCTGAAGTCTGGCAGCTCGCTCACACTCATCTCCTGGTGGAGGCCAGAGAGCAGAGATGGATCTCTCCATAAGCCAAATTGTATACAGTCGGGTTTTTTTTTTAACTTTAAATCAAGCTTTCCTCTTTGCATTTTGGTTAGGGGGTTCTTTTTTGTGTGTTTTTTTTTTTCAAAACTTAGTTTAGTTCAAAGATTTGTGACTTTTGGTTTACTCAAGTCATATTTGAATTAGCATTGCGCAACACTTAAATCCATATGTCAGTAGATTAAATAACTGATTATCAGTCTGATAAACTTGTGCATGTATATAAAATAAAGTAAAGTAGCAAAACCGAAGCAAACAAAGTGAGAAAATTATCCTTTAGCTACAAAACTATCGAGACAAAACTAACATTTTAACAAAGAGCACGACATCTTTTATTCAGGAGGGGAGGATTAAATTAAAAATACCTTCTGAACTGAGTTTGTCACGTTTTACATTCATCAGAACAAAAAGTAAACAATGGGTTTTCATTTTAGCGTTTCATTACGCTCCCCGTCTCAGCTCGGGATAAATTATAGGAAAGTTGAAGACGTGCGCACACACAGGAAGAAAGACGGTCTTCTCCGATAAAAGGAATGATTGATGTTGCTTGTAGCCTGCAGGGGAGCGAGCAGGCACACAACCATCGATTCAGTCGATGGAAGGAAGGAGTGCTGCCAGCGCAGCCTCGGTTTGATTTACATGGAAAAGAGTTTGCTGAATTTTTGTCATTATCAAAGCGCAGGCAGCCACAGGTTACACGTACAAACACAATTATATGGAAACAGGAAACTCATCAGGTGAGCCCTGAGTGGTACAAAACAAACATTTGTCTTGTTTTCATACAAATCTGAAAGTCGTCTGCATAAAATGTAAAAAAAAAAAAAATCCATCCATCCGTTATCTTTACCCACTTCTTTCTTTTCGGGTCATGGGGGGTCACTGGTGCCCATATCCAGATGTCATTGTGCGAGAGGTGGTGGACACCCTGGACTGGTCTCCAGTCCATCACAGGGACACAGAGACAAACAAACATTCACACCTGGGACAATTTACAGTTACTAATCTGCCTAACGTGAAAG
>JARVGV010000578.1:26967451-26982011 GCA_031762435.1 Hypsolebias longignatus | reverse complement strand
TCGCTTTACGGCCGTATCGGTTTACGGCTCGGCCGTTAGAACGGATCTCGGCCGTAAACCGGGGGTTACCTGTACTTGTTTGCTCGACTTTATAGTAAAGGTGCGTCAGTTGAACTTTTCCTTAATAAACGCACTTTGAGGGTCGAATCAGCTGCATTTTCAAAAGCCGATATGCAGAAGTAGGACTCGCTGTGCATTTCTTCAAAATTTAACAAGATAAGCACCTAAATCAATTATTTGTTTGCTCGACTTTATAGTAAAGGTACGTCTCAGTTGGACTTTTACTTAATAAATGCACTTCAGTGGTCAAGTCAGCTGCATTTCTCTGGGGCGATGCAGCGAAATGAAGCTGATTTGATGGTTGCTCCAGGCGAGCTGGACAAAGGTGGCAGCTATGGCAAGCTGATTGTGTCACTAATAGCCACTTTTACCTATTACATGACACAACGGCATGTCGTACTACTCGAGTGCCATCTAGCAGCTGAAAATGTGACTGATATTTTCAGTCAGAATGAATTAAATAGTCATATCTCAAACAAAAATTGGTTTAAAAATATGGGAAAAATCCATAAATACGTTGCTTCAGCGTATAAATCGCAGGGCATGCAAATTATGCAAAACAAATGCAACTTATAGGGCGAAAAATACAGTAGTTTTCACTCAATGACTGTTAATCTGAGGCTTTCTTTTTACTCTGCATGTTGCATAAAGAGTGCTGACACAGGCGGGTTGATACAGTAACTCTGATGAGGCTCCTTTTGTTATTTGTGTGTGTGTTTAAAGTTTATTGTTTATTTTACTTAGTTTCAGGGACTTAACGTTCCTAAATGTTTAACGAAAAACTGCACGGTCGTCTAGAAGATCGACGAGCCAAGCGACAATTACACCGGCACTACGCGCTTAAACAACATTTAAGTTAATAAACGACTTTTACCGGAGGGCACAGTGAAGTTCCTTTAGCTTTTCGAGATGTGAAGGAACACTAACAGACGTCGCCTCGCAGCGCCGGCTCCGCTTCTCTAAATAAAGCTCACCAGGTCAGCGGAAGCTGCGGGAGAAATCACCCGAAGCTTTGCTGTGACAACACGCTCCTGTCTAGTTCCTGTCTGGGATTTATCACAGGTTTCTGGAAAATCAATGCCGCTCGCTGCAAGAAGGATCACAGCGAACACCAGAGACCCATCAGCAGTAATAGCCATCTCAACTCGCACGGTGTAAAAAAAAAACCACATCTGTCAGATTTGCAGAAAAACACTCGAGACAACGAGTTGAAATGTGTCTTTTTATAATTCTGCTCGTCTTATATTAAAAGCACTTTAATGTGGAGGAGAAATAAAGAGATGATTCAAGCATCTGTATGTTTCAGATGATTAAAATGTCTATAATGTGTCCAGGAGTTCCTGCCAATCCAAACATGAGCGTGCGCATCATCCATCACAGAGCACACCTATGGGTCTGTGGCTTCATACACACACCAACACACACACACACTGGCAGTCATGCAGGGAGGCAGAGGATTATTGAGGTGGTATCAAACAGGAATAATAAAGCAGGTTCTTAAGATTTTAATAAGAATAAAATGAAACAGTAACCACCGAGGGGCCAGCAGGGTTAATCCCTTCTATATTACTGAAAATAAAAAGAGGATAAAAACAGACAGGAGGGCAGAGCTGCTGCCGGAGGAGGAGGAGGAGGGAGAGGAGGGAGATGGGGGCTGCAGAGATAAGATGTAAGAATAGCGGTTGGGTTGCTATCAAAAGTGGATCCAGTTAAAAGGGATTGAAATTAACAAGCAGGTTTAAAATAGCACAGCAGGCTTATAATTTCCATGAATGTTATTCCCACGCACAGGAAAATGACAATGTTTAGGCCTGGTGTAAGCTTCCCTGTGCATGGAGCAGCATATTTCCAATGTCAGAGCACGTGCACCGGCGGCAGATGGCATGAAACAGTTGGCACGAGTGAGCGAGCGTGAATATCTGTTTACTAATAACCCTTTAATTACTTCAGATGGGCAACGGGATCAAACATGGAGAGCCACACAGGAATTAAACCTAAATGAGACCGGACTGAAGATCCCGGCTTTGCCCCCGTGTGTTGCCATAAAGACCTTTGCTGTGAAAAGTGGCGCTTATAAGGCAGAAAGCGAAATATTCTCTTTTGCATTTACAGATTTGCTTATAATCAAACGCAGCGGGCGCTGTGATGTAAAATTAAGAGGCGGAAAAGGGAGAAACTGATGAATCATTTAGTGTTTAAAACGTCTGAAAATGGTGAAAAATTCTCTTCACAAGCTGTCAGAGCTCAACGAAACATCTTTTTTCTATTTTTTTTACACTTCTGCTAATATTCAAAAACATAAATTACTTACAGTGGTGCTTGAAAGTTTGTGAACTCTTTACAATTTTCTATATTTCTGCATAAATATGACCTAAAACATCATCAGATTTTCACTCAAGTCCTAAAAGTAGATAAAGTTAAACAAATGAGACAAACATATTATACTTGGTCATTTATTTATCGAGGAAAATGATCCAATGTTACATATTTGTGAGTAGCAAAAGTGTTTGAACCTCTAAGATTAGCTGTTCGTTTGAAGGAGAAATTAGAGTCAGGTGTTTTCAATTAATGGGATGACGATTGGGTGTGAGCGGACACCCTGTTTAATTTAAAGAACAAGGATCTATCAAAGTCTGATCTTCACAACATGTTTATGGAAATGTATTACGTACGAGCAAAGCATTTCAGCATTTGAGATTAAAAATGGCATTCATCAGGGTTCGCGTCTCAGCCCACTGTTGTTTATTGTTGTGATAACACAGTTACTGAGCTTATTAGGAGAGAAGTGCTATGGGATATGTTGTTTGTAGATGACCTAGTTGTGGCTGGAGATTCTGAAGTTAATCTCCAAGATAGTTTAAAATGGTGGCACTGGCAGCAGGAACTTGAGAGTAAAAGTCTGAAAATAAATGCAGCAAAAACAGAGATGCTCGAAAGCAAACGAGACCTTAACAATTACTGATAACAGAGGAAACGTGCTGAAGCAGGTCGAAACTTCAAAATATCTGGGGTTGGTCATAAACGCCAAAGGAAGAAGAAGATGTTCGTGGACTCTGTGCGGCGTGGCAAAAATGGAAGGAGGTGACAGGAGTGCTTTGTGACAAAAGGATGCCAATTCATATTAAACGGAACGTGTAGAAGATGATGACGCGCCCAGTCTTGCTTTGTGGAGTTGAGGTATAAACTTTAAAGAGAAGGGAAGAGGAACTCCTGGAAAGAACAGAAATGTGGACGCTGCGTGGAATTCTTGGAGCATCCCTCAAGGATAGACAGTGAAATGACGATATTAGAAAAATGCTTGGCGTGGCACGCATCACGGATAAGATACAGGAATCAAGAATGAGATGGTATGGGCATGTGCAGCGAACAGAAGATGACAAGAAGGTAAAAAGCTATTAAATGCAGAAGTTTTTAGTCAAATAAGCAGGGGACGGCAGAAGAAGAGGTACATGGATATGATCCAGCAGGATATAAAGACACTCCATCTCACAACAGATGATGCATGAAACAGCAAAATGGAGAAGGAGAAGCCATGTGGTTGACCTTCAGCCTGAAGGAGAGAGAAAGATGATGGCAAGAACAAAGGAGATTTTTGAGGACTTCAGAAAAAGAGTTGTTGATGCTCATCAGGCTGGAAAAGGATACAAAACCATCTGTAAAGAGTTTGGACTCCACCAGTCCACAGTCACACACATTGTGTACAAATGGAGGAAATTCAAGACCATTGTTACCCTCCCCAGGAGCGGTGGACCAACAAAGATCACTCCAAGAGCAAGGTGTGGTGGGCGAGGTCACAAAGGACCACAGGGTAACTTCTAAGCACCTGAAGGCCTCTCTCACATTAATGTTGATGTTCATGAGTCCATCAGGAGAACACTGAACAACAATGTGCTGTGTTGAAGGAGAAAGCCACTGCTCTCCAAAAAAAATAAAAAAGTACTGTTTATCTGCAGTTTGCTAAAGATCACATGGACAAGCCAGAAGGAAGCCAACCTTCAGCTGACAGAAACTCCAACACCTACTTTTTGTCTCCAACGCCCAACAGAAATTTGGGACTTTTATTTTGAAATGCTCTAAACTTACAAAACGGCAATGTTTTGGTGAAACTTAAACTGAACACGAATGGATTAAAAATAATGTCAAAGCTGTTGCCAGCAGCTCATTGGGGTCACCATGGTAACCACACACCTGTGCTTCTCACTCCCTGACCGCACCAATAATAAGAGAACCAGAAACGCAGACTAATAAAAAAGGCTCAAACAACTGCTGTGCAAAAACCAAGCTGAATTAACAAAAAATGTCCAGAATAAGTGACAGAAGTTTCTCATTTAGGTACGAGCTAAAAACTTCCAAGTTTGAAGAGAAGATTCTGAGCTCAGATGGAATGAGAGTTTGGGCGAAAGCAACGAGGGCCACGCTGGGCGAACAACAACAAAAATACCTACAGTTTGACATGTAAACCATACAGGAAGTGTAACAACAAGTGTTTGCACATGTTTTGATTCATGTTCAATAATCCAGGTAGAAAAATGGTCCTCTGGACGGTTTCTCTTTGTTGAAACGTTTCATCCCTTATCCAAAAGACTTCATCAGTCCGAGGAACCACAACAAACTCATAGGTAATCATGGCCAAAGTGGTTCAAAACATCAAAGTTCATGCTCAATAATCCAGGTAGAAAATGAAGACAGCCTCAAACGAGTCAGCAGGGGAGAGGGTGGACTACAGAAACCATCTGGGCACCACCAAACTGGTTGGCCCAAGGTGCTATTTATAAGACTTGAGTTGGTTGTGGCTCCTTGGACCGATGAAGTCTTTTGGATGAGAGACGAAACGTTTCGACCAAAAGAACCCGTCCAGAGGACCTGACTCAACTTTGTTGAATTTAGACAGGAAAGTTTTCTGTGGTAAAATCTACAGAATTAAAAAAAAACGTGAGCTGTGATGGTGCAAAATGATAAGACGTCTGTTTGGTTGTGTAAAGTCCAACTTTCAGTGACCTGTTTAAACTTTAAATGATGTTTCTACAGAGAACTATGAGCCGTAGAGCTTCAAACAGGGCTGTTCTCACTCGTTTGACCAAAATCTTATTGTTTATGGGGAAAGCTTCAGTCAGGGTCTCAGTTGAGCCATGTTTGGATTTATTCTCTTCTCAGAACTGGCACATTAAACTGGTTGTTGTTGTAATGTTCATACACCACCCTGGTGTTCAATCCGACTCATAAAGACTTCAAAAAGTATCCATTCGCTAATTTACACACGTATTTCGTCACCACGATTGGCACAGATGCAAAAATAGAGAACAATTTGTAGCCATAAATGGACTTCCTCCAGAACTCAGAGACACTTTTAATATTTTGTACACTTAATGCATATGCCACTGTTCATATATTACAAGTGTTATATGAGGGTGCTCTCAGGGAGAAAAATCCCCGCTGTGTGTAAATGTCATGAAAAAAAAAAGAAAACCCTCATCTGCCAGAATAGTGTTAACCTTCACCATTTTGTTCCGCTGAGCCCACCTCTCAGAGAGACGCGTTACGGAGATGAGCCGGCGCCTCGCTCTTCCTTTTACGCCTTTCATTACGTGAACGGGGAGTGGACGCCGTCCACCGGCTGCCCTTTCCTTCTGCGAGTGCATCCATTTTAATGACGTGGACCTTTACTTTTTGAATAACCGGGAAGAGGGAGGACAATAAATTGCTGTTCAAAAGGAGATAACGCTCGGCATTGTGGGATTGCTGGGGATTGGGCAGCTGTGCGGCAGCAACCTCCATGTCGAGTCCGACCTGTATAAATTAAGACAAAAATAGCCTCATCTGGTGCAGTATTACCAGGGGTGTGCTTGAGTGCTCGAGCACATGCTTAATATATGGGAGTGTGTCTGTGCATGCACACTCGTGCAGAGGGAGTGAAAAAGAGCATGCATATGTCCCGTGTGCACGAGAGGACACACATCCTTCTGACGGAGCGCTGAGGGAAACCTAAATCCTGCTGAAGTGTAAGGCAAACAGTGGCGGCCGTGTGCGGTTATTGTATTTTCTTTGCTCGGATCTCGGTAAAGACCCCGAGGCCTTCGCTGGCTGCCCGTCACCGCGGCCATCCTGCCACCAGCGGCCAGCCTCCCACTGCAGCCAGAGCGCTGGCGCAGGCCCCGCAAGGAAATTAAAAGGGGATTAAGGCTGGCTGACACTTTGTGGCCGATTACTCATTTATTTGTGTGTGTGTGTGTGTGTTTGAGATGGGGCGGCAGGGTGGAGCGGCATCTTGACTTGGCCGTGAAACGCTGAGGCGGAGCCTCCAGGCCGGCCAAGTGTCATCATTCATAAATTGGTTCACACAGACTCATTTATACTCTAGTTTAGTTTAGGCGTTGTGAAAAGGGGTGCCGTGGAAAGTTATGAACAATTAATATATTACCTGTTGGTAGATGGCTCTTAAAAAGTGGGAGAGTGGTGGAGCAGAGGTTAGAGAAGGTGGGTCAGTGACCGGAAGGTCGCCGGTTCAACTCCCCGCACCAACAACATCAAAATGTGGGTGAGAAAAGTGAAACACACCTGCCTCCACCCTCATTTGCCACACTCTCTGGGCCCTTGAGCAAGCCCCTTAACCCCAACCATCTGCTCCCCTGGGCACCAGACGGCAGCTCTCTACTCCACACTGAGGGCTGTGGTAGCTCGGTGGTCTGTGGTCGCGTCAGAAAGGGCATCCGGCGTAAAAACAATCGCCAAGTTAGTTCTCTGTGGCGACCCTTGAAGACGGGAGCAGCCGAAAGAAGAAGACGGCTCTCAAAAACAATCCGAGTTCACATTTCATCAACAGTTACATCACTGTCATTTCAACATTAAGTAATATTTAGATTGAATTTCATGACTTTCTTTAAGCACAAACAACAGTAGCAGCAGCTAGCTGTAGCACTTCCAGCGAAGGCTGTTAATGCCGAGGTTTTGAGCAACTAAAGATGTTGAACAATAAGTGTTGGGGACGATGCTCGGCTACTACTGAACAACATTTAGGCTAAATATCCAAAATTGTAGCCGTTTTTTGTGTTTTCCTAAGACCAGTTGGGTGCGGTGGCCATCTTGAATTAAGCTGACTATAAAAGAGATTGACAGATGGATTGGTGCAGTGTCTACAGTATTATGGACTTTGTGCCGGTCCATTGTAATGAAAGAGGAGGCTGAGCTGTAAAGCAAAGCTCTCCGTTTACCGGTCGGTCTACGTTCCTAACTTCACCTGTGGTCATGAACTCTGGGTAGTGACAGAAAGAATGAGATCATGGATACAGGAGGTGTTTCCTCTGCAGGATAGCTGGACTCTCCCTTTGAGACAGGGTGAGAAGTTCAGTTATCAGGTGAGACTTGGAGTAGAACCGCTGCTCCTCCACATCGAAAGGAGCCAGTTGAGGTGGTTCAGGAATCTGGTAAGGATGTCCCCTGGGCACCTCCCTTGGGAGGTGCTTCGGGCATGCCTGACTGGGAGAAGACCCTGGGGAAGACCCAGGACAAGCTGGAGAGACTACGTCTCTCAGTTGGTCTGGGAATGCATTGGAGTCCTCCCAGAAGAGCTGGAAGAGGCTGTGGAGAGAGATGTCTGGACCTCCCTGCTCAAGATGCTGCCCCCGATTGGAACAAGAGGAAGATGATGGACGGACGGATACTTTTAGCTACCAAAATTCTACTTTTGGCTAATGTTGGAATTTTCCTAACAGCTAATTTTAGCATCTCTTTTCCAAATTTAGCTTTGGAACATTCATTCAACCTTTATTTGGGCAGGTTAATCTCATTGAGCCGCGAGGACTCATTTACAGGAACATATTTTGCCATTTAAGTTACTCTTTTGCTAATGTCCGCATTAGTTTTGCCGCTTTTAGCTTTAGCATCTTTTAGCTTCTTTTTTTGATTATTAGCACTAACTTTGCTCTTTTTAGCACCTGCTTTGCTAATTTTAGCTTTGCAACATCAGTGCTAATGTTAGCTTCTCTTTTGTCCATTTTAGTTTTAGAACACCTTTTGCTTATTTTAGCCACTATTTCACTAAGTAGCATAGAATTATCAAATCTTAGCCATTGGTTTACTTACTTTTACCTACTCTTTTGCTATTTTCTATTCATTTTTCTAAAGCTAGCATCCATTTAGCTTATTGTAGCTAATGTTTGTTCTGCTTAAACTTTCAGCTACTACTTTGCTAATTTAGGTTTCTAACTACCGTTAAGCTACTTTTGAGTTGCTGCTTTTGGCTTGTATTCTAGGATTCGTGCTGCTTTCATCTGTTTTATTCAACTTTCACTTCAGTGAATCATTTTATGGATAAAAACAGACCTGGTTGTTTCCGGCTCATGTTTTAACCTGAAAACATGACTTGTTAACAGAGGTTAATTTGAATGAGTGAATCTCCTGCGTGACGATGAACCCGTCTTTCCTTCCTTTGACTCACATCTTCACAAGCATGGCTGGCCAGGAAAATGACAAATGAAGCCAGACGGACTGAAGAAACAGCCTCTTTTAAAGAGCCGAGCTCGGCTGCAGACCGTCAGGATGAACTGCGAGGACAACGGGGTTTCTTCAGTAAACCGGACCACAAGACAAACCATTAAAGCCGACTGCACAGTCCTTTTACAAGTCCCCGAACGACAACCGGTAAATGCTACAAACTGATCGATCAATTTAAACGACAGAGGTGAGGGTGAAACAAGCTAATGAAATGTTCAAAATCCCTTAGAGCATATGAGAAAGCGGCCATCTTTAAAGTCCTGATAAACCAAAAGCACAAATTAGATAAAACTTCCCCCGTGTGCTCAATAAAAGTGTGACTTCCTGTGCAACAAAAGGTTATTAAACACAAATCTGTCAGCTCATTAACACTGAGTATTTTCTACTAATTACCGTTTGTAAATGTAAATAATTAATCTTTTTCTTATGCAAAAGTTAGTCATGGAGTTCCTCATGGTTCAGTGCTTGGATCAATACTCTTTACCTTATATTTGCTTGCATTTTGTAAAGTTATTAAACAGTGTGGGATACATTTTCATTGATATGCTGATGATACTCAGTTATATTTGTCCATGAAAGCCAATTGATCCAGTCATCTTCTTAGACTAGAAGCATGTCTTAAAAACAAAAAAACATGGATGACCCTAAATTTTCTGCCTTTAAACTCAAGACAATCACAATTCACTGTACAGTGCCCTGAGATAACTTCTGCTGTGACTTGGCACTATATAAAAAACTGAGTTGACTTGAACTCGTGTGGTAACTGTCTTATATGCTCATCACTTCCTGTATCTTTCACAATCAAAGGAAGATTTTTATTTGATCGTAGTGCTTCCTTTTGTTAACGGTATTGTTCAGCTTGGACTCTAAAACTCTTAGGTTTAGTCTTCACACTAACGCCCGTTCATTTTGATTTTTTAAACTTTACAAACCAAAACCCTCAAGCTTTTTTTTTTAAATTACATTTTATTCTGAAAAGCCCTGATGTTAGACTGTATGGTTGCCCAGCCCCAACCTTTGTGCCACTCATACCTGAACCTGCACCAACACTCCTGATTCACAGTAATGATCTCAACCGTACGTCATCAGCTTCTGCAGAAACACGTGGATGAGCCGTTAATTTGGAAAACCTAAAAAACCTGTCGAGCAGCAGCTCGAAACGCCGTCACAGATTAATAAAATTACACAAACGTCACCTCGAAGTCAAAAAACAGACCTTTGCATTTGAGCAAACGTGGATATTAAGACAGGTTTTGCATTTTCACAATAAAAGTGTTCAACTGAAAAGTTCATTACTGTACATGAAAATTTTGATTTTAGTAACTTTGGATTAAAACAAATGTATGCATTTAAATGTGTGACGCGTCATGCACCAACACACTTAAGGTGTGTGTGAATTAGTGATTTGCATGTTTACCTTTTTCTACCAACACCTATGGTACTTTAGCTTTCTCTTCTCCAGATGTCCGTCTACCTGTCTACGCTCGTCGTATCTGTGATGAACAAATAAGATAAAGATAAATAAATAAATAAAAATCACACAGCAGCTTCCAAATTACGTCTGTGGAAATCTGTTACTCTGCCAGGCCACTTTTATTCAAATAAATTAAATTTAAACTCCACTTAAGATGAAAATGTAACATATTTTATGAGCAGAATAATCATAAAACAAAGTGTTAATGTTTTTCTTGTTGAAGTGGCTCCATCCAGAGGTTTTTCCTTAATAACTAAAAAAAAAAAAAAAACTAGCACCCAGAGAATGTTTTTGGGATCATTCTCTGCTACTACCACACCAGACTGTAGTCCAATATAAAAAATAAAATTAAAAACGAATTAAAATTAATGAAAAATAATTAATAAAAAATAAGTTAAAATTAATTTTAAAAAAAATAGCTGAGTTGTAGCCGATTTTGTGTTGATAAGTTCACTGAGCTGAGCAACTGAGCTAAATCTTCTTTATTTAAAACGGTAAACAGTTTAAATAACTAATTGTTGAGTGGAGGTCCAGCTCTTTCAGGGTCACCTCCAGATGGTGTGCAGACTGTAGCGGTGATAAATGGGGAGGAGGAGGACGGCCTGTAAATGACAGAGTGAACTCCTCTTCCTCGCAGCTCAGACTCAAATCCAGACTCAACTGATCCATGTTTGATTCTTCAAACATCTTGTCTGAGAGACATTAAGAAATCTGTTCTCAATGTGGTTGTGAGATTTTCACATGGGCAAAGAGAAACTGAAGCGCAGAAATGAAGAGCACTCCCACCGCCGCATGAAGAGTTGCTGGAGCAGTCGTAGAGATGGTTGTATTTCCTGTCACCCTGGGTCGGCTGCTCCTACAAGTTATCCAACATGCTAGCACAACAGTCGGCTTCTAGAAGCGAAGCCGTTCAAGTGAAATGACATCTTCAAGTGCCATCCCACGTAAACGAACACACCCACAAAGTTCCGACCAATCACGTTTGGCTCATATCCACCAGGTAAAAGGTTCTGCAGGAGCTTGTGCATAGAACGAGTTCTCACAGAACCTGTGAGAACGATAAGAACATATTTCTTAATGCCTCACAGACTATACAGTGTATACATCAGCCTTAATATTACAACGGGTAGAAACCCACTCCAGAACAAAACGATGAAGCAGCTTATTCAGATGTGGAGACAGAATCTGTATCTCATCTGGAAGAAGTTAGCTTTGACAGGTCTGATGACAGGAAAACACATGTTCCACAGGAACTCCTCTCCAACCCAGGCTTGAATCCTCTTCAAGGTCAGATCAGCAGGACTGTACGGACACTTGTTCAGGAAGTGGATCCAGAAAGTCTCTGGCAGTGGCAGCTACCACAGGAAAAAAAAAAAAAAAAAAAAAATCCCACCTCTGCTGCCCCACTTTTTGTAAGCTATTTTATTTACCGTACTTTCTGGACTATAAGCCACAACTTTTTTCACACGCTTTAAACCCCTGCGGTTTATTCAATGCTGCGGCTAATTTAAGGATTTTATTTTATTTTTTGATGGGCAAATGAGCTTCCTGCCACCAAAACATTTAGCTTGTCGCAATGGACCAATGAAACAGGGAGGAGAGAACTGGGAAGGGTTCTCCCATCCCAGTTGTGCCCGGAAGAAACAAAGTATTTGCAGCAGCTCTAAATAAGTGCAGCTATGTGATGAAGAGGACAGCACAAGCTTGCACAAGAGGAAGGTGAAGATAGTGATCGATGACTTCCTGGTAGACTACTGGGTTTTTTTTTCAACCAGTCGTGTTACAGGCACTGGTTAAAAAAAAAAACAGTTACTGTACGTATCTGTGTATGTTACCAGTTTGTATTTAATCAAAAGTTTTTAAAAAATCTTTCTATGTAAATATCTCATGTTACAACATGGACACCCACGGCTTATAGATAAGTGTGGCCTATATATGTACAAAATTATTTTACAGTAATTGTTTTAATTTAGTGGGCGTGGCTTATATTCAGGTGCATTCAATAGTCCAGAAATTACAATATTTTTGTACTGATTTTACAATGTTGAAAGAAGGGATGCACTATATTATCGTTATGGTATCAGTATCGGCTGATATTAGCATTAAAGTTCAATATTGGACATCGGCCATTCCATTAAAATAGCTTGCCAATACAGAAGGCGCTGTTTTTGTCTGCAGCGGCAGAACAACGCGATGACGTCTCGCACGTTGACCTAATCTCACGGCGGAGAAGAAAATTCAAAATGTCGGCGGTGTGGAAGTTTTATTTTTCGTTGGTGAGGATGTCAGATTCTGAAGATTTCTGGACTACGTTGAGCCTCGCTACATCGTCAACAGTCGGAGATGTTTTTCTGACGTAACGTTACCCGAGTTACAAGCCGTCATTTCGAACGTCATTGAGAAGCTAATAGTCGATAGCTCGACTTGTTGGGTGAGTTTTACCACAGACATTTGGACGTCGTGTTAGCCCCGTTAGCATGATTAGTCTTACGGCACAACGGATGGACAAAAACTTTGAAGTTAAAAAGACTGTCCTTCATGCACAAGAGTACAGAGGATCCCACACTGAGCCTCCACAAGTGAGACAGCATCACAGGTGACTAATGCTAAAAAATAAAATTTAACACTTTTCATTTAATATAAGTTAAAGTGATATGCTGTTACTGAATATGTGTCACCAGATCTTACAGCTTTTACACAATTTTTGTAGCAAATAAGCTTAAATAAGAGGCTATGTTCTAACAAAGGAACGTATTAAATATGGGTATCGGCATAGTTTATCAGCCGAATAAGTTTTAACATATCGGATATCAGCCAAAAATCCAATATCGTGCATCCCGAAAACCAAGTATTACAATGATTTGTTACAGTTCAAATAGTTTATTTTGTTGCATTGCATGAAGGGAATAGATATTTTTGTTAAACCTAAGGATAGAACGAGTTTAAAGGGTCGGTCCACCACAAGTGAAGGAATGGGACTATGGAATGGTTTGGATGATAATATTAAAGTGGTGAAGTCAATATCTACATTTAAGAAAAATACTAAAAACTATTTTGTTGGGAAGATATATATGTGACTGATCAATGTTTATTTTGTTTAACTTGAATTTGATGAATTATGTATTTAGTTAAAATATATTTGAATGATTGTTATTTTAAATTGATGGCTTGGATTGATGTTGCGTAATGAGGGAGCAGATATGATAATATAATTTCTTCTGCTTCCTTTCATTTTATGTTTTTTTTTTTTTTAATATTTTCTGATAATTGTATTTGTGTTTTATTGAAATGAAATGAATAAATAAATAAATAAACAATTCTTCCAGATCTCGCGGCAAATTCGTAGCAGTGTTTGGAAACCTGCGTTGCTTGATGCTTTTATGATATCGCTCGGGAGCCCAGATGGTCCAGCCGCTTTGCCATCTTTCATAGCTTTCAAAGCTTCTATGAGCTCATTTGCTGTGATGTCTGGAATCGGACCTTTGATGGGTGAAGCATCAAAGTCAACATTGATGGGATTTGTTTCATTCAACAGACAATTGAAATGTTCTTTCCACTGCAGTTTGATTTCTTCTTGTCCAAGTAATATATCGCCCTTGTCATTTTTGATACACGAGGCACCAAAAACATCCTTTTCGTCTGCTTTTCTTGTTTTGAGATACGATACAAAGATTTCATATGTTCACTTTTGCTTTTAGCAAGCCACTCTTTGTATTGATTTGTCCAAGCGAGTGTGACTTGACGCGTCACATCGTTGTTCTTCTCGTGCTGAATTTTTTGGTCCTCGTCAGACTTTGATTTTTGCCATCGTTTGAACGCGGCTTTCTTTTCAGCTATCACATTTTGTACGCTTTCGTTCCACCACTAAGGTTCTCGTTCCTGTTGACGCTTCGTACCAGTTTTTTCGCATACTGTTATTGCAGAGTTTATCAGAGCGGTTTTGTAGGATTTCCAATTTGTACTGGCCTGTGCTTGGTAATTTAGCTGTGTGGCGACTAGATGTTGAAAAGTTTTGCGATGTACGATGTTTTTCAGTTTCCATGTTTTGATTTTCCGATGCAGTTGTTTAGCCAAATGCCGTGACTGTGTAATAACCATGTCAGCCACAAGGTGTTACAGCTGTTTACAGCTAAACATGCACAAACAATATCCTTTTTTGTCCGCTTTGCTTGTTTCGTGATACGATACAAAGATTGAACAGTAAAACACAACATGAACAATGCGAACTCCAAAACCAACAAAAACTCTGCAAAAGAAAAAGAAACTGCAATGACCGAAAGTAGACCAAAAAAATACAACTAGAGCTGGGTGATATCTTGAAACAGGTAGCCCCCGGTTTACGGCCGAGATCCATTCTAACGGCCGAGCTGTAAACCGATACGGCCGTAAAGCGATACCGGCCGTAAACGCGGATTTTCGGCCGTAAACCAAAACCGAAACTAAACCGCGATCGAAAACCGCTTTTTAAACACGTTTTTTCAATGTTTTTCAATGTAAAACAACTTAGAATAGCTGTATTAATGTCTTAGAATGTGT
>JARVGV010000578.1:26952419-26967351 GCA_031762435.1 Hypsolebias longignatus | reverse complement strand
TGCTCTCCCGTCAACAAATCATGGGAAACTATCAAGCAACTGATTCTTTGATCAGCAAGTCAAAGTCCAAATTTATCTTCTTTTAGCCTAGATTATTGTTTTTTGGCTTTTTTTGAACGGCGATATCATACACTGCAAAATAAACGTGTCAGAAAAGATACAGCGAAAGGCTTTTTGGGGGCTGCATGTGTTTGACAACACAGAGCCCTTCGGATGAGAGCCATCAGGCAATCAGCAGACTGAAGACGCGTTTAACGCCCACCGCCATGCCTGCCCGTGTGGTCATTTTTCTGTCTGTTAGCAAAATGCTGTATGAACTACTCTAATGAAACGTGCATGAATTAATTATTGAATAGACCTCTACGAACGACTGACCGTTGGAGTCAAAATGACAACATGGCCACCAAAAATCATCAGGATCAGCTAAAAGAAAATGGCTCCAATTCAGTTTTTGTAGATATCAAGCTGTTGTGGTGGTAGATGAGGGTTATCCCCAACACGTCCTCCAAATGCTAACAAACTGAGTTCTTTAAAAGTTTGACGTGAAAGGCCGCGGTCTTTAAACGAATGCTAGTTGTTGTTTTTGGTGAATTCTGCTTCGGCTACTGGTTCTAATTTTATCTTCTAACGCTACTGTAGCTTCAAACTAGTCTATCCCCACTTTTAATTGATAGACTTTTGCTACATGTAGCTTATAGCTAACCTTCGATACTTTTGCTATGTTTAACTTTTAGCTGGAAAGTTTTGGTACTTTTAGCTTTTAGTGAGCTTTTTGTTATTTCTAGCTTTTAGCTAACGTTCAGCTACTTTTACTTTTAAGTTATGCTTTTGTTACTTGAAGCCATATTTGTAATGCTTTTACCTTCTAGCTAGATTTTTGGCCAGTCTTTTGCTACTTTTAGCTGTTGTCGCTTTTAACTATTAACCATCCTTTTTTCTATCGCAAGCTTTTAGACAGCTTTCTAATTCTTTTAGTTTCTAGTTAATTTGCTCATTTTAGTGGTTTTCCTCATTTTAGCTTGTGGTTAACCTCTTGCTATTTGTAGCTTCTAGCATGCCTTCTGCTACTTTTGACTTTTAGCTAGCACTTTGCATCTTTTAGCTGCTTCTTCTTCAACACTCTGGATTCATTCTCACAGAAAATATGAATTCTCTAGTTTTTATAGTTTGTAAAAAAAACTGTGGTAATAGTAAAAAAAAAAAAACACAAAAAGCCTTAAAGCTGAAAATATTCTGGTCAGTGCTGAGCTAATGGCAAGCCTGAGGTCGAGCAAGGTGTGGCGGGTGGCAGAGTTATCAATTATCCAGAACGCAGTGGCGCACGGGCTTCCTTCAGATATGGTGTTAAATTAAGTTGTCAGCGCTGTCTCTCTGATTTCCCCCATCACATGGGCAGACGGTGATCGCTCGTGACGGCCGCTTGCCGGAGCGCTTCGCCGGCTGCCGCGTCGCATCTTGCCTGCAATTCATCAGCTTCCGAGCAAGCCGATCCAGCCTCAGCCTTTCCGAAGCCAGCGCACGCAGCGTTGCACCGGAGCCAGCCACCCCGCCAAGCAAGCGCCACGGCAGACGGGGGCAAAAAAAAAAAAAAAAGAGGATCGGATCACCTTCCAAAAAACGAGTCGTAGAGGACGCGGCTGTGGCGGACTTTCACCCCCGATTCTGATGATGCAGGAGAGTTTGAACTTGTGCAAAGAGAAGACTGTTGAAAACAACCAAAAAGCCAATGAGCCTCTGGGTTTCCCATCCTGATGGGACAAGGCCTCAGGTGAGGGCAGAGAATGTGGGACACCAAGCGGGGAGTCTTGGCACATCCCTCGCCGCACATGAGCTGAAGGGCACTGCAAAAGGGAAAGCGATGGGAGGAGATACACAAAGGACAATCAGGTGACAGAGAGAGAAAAAACGAATGGCTGTAAAGCAGCGGGTTGCTAAGCTCTCAGTGCTTAAGTATTTATTTGTGATGAATAGTTATGACGGCACTCTTCCAAAGCACTTGTTTAATATGAAGAGGGCTCGCGAGGGGCGAGGATGCACTTCCATCTTTACAGGGCCGGCGTGCTCCGAGGCGACCGCGGGGAGATGCCAAACTCTGCCCAGCCCTCCACCTCCCATCTGCATTGAAAAACACTTGCCGTCCCTTTACACAGTCTCTGTCTCTGCTCTGAATAAAACATTAAATGCCATTCTGAGTTATTAACCTACTTATTTTTTTAAAAAAGGCAGTGATTTATGTCGATTTGGTTGGCGTTCAACGCTGCCCAGCTGTCACTGCTGAGCCTGTAACCTAAATTACCCAGTGATGCTCTTTCACTCCAGTTAAGGGAATAAGCAGTCCTTTAACACTTCAAACAGGCTTCACTGTGCTAACTTGGAGCCGCAGCTTTATTTTTTTTCCGCACTTCTAAAGTTCGGTAATTATTCAATCCTGGTGATAATGAGCGCCTTGTTGACCTTGCGGATGAAGTAAACCTTCTTTTATCTCCGCGCTTCATGTTTTCCAGGCTAATTTAAGAGAACGGTGCTTAATCTTTCATCAAAAAGTGGCAAAACATCGGGATCCTCAGCGCCGCAGCGGGAGAACCTCTGCGGTTGATAAACAGACAGCATCCAGGCCCCGGCGTGACACTGGCAACGGGTCCGGCTGCCATGGATCAAACAGTCATAACCTCCTGTTCCAAAGATAAGCTGCAATCAGGTCTGCGGGTGGGGGTGGGGGGGTCTTTAACCGGAGAGGAGGGTGTTTGTGTGGAAAAGAAACAGAACAGACGGGGGAAGTAAGCATGAAAAAGAACGAGCGGGTGGGAGGGGTGTGCATTTATTCAAATGTGTGCGTGGTTTGCTGAACGGAACCCCGAGGGGGGTGCGGACTGAGCCCCTGCGCTTAATTGGGCACTCAAATGTTACCAAGTCCCTTCCCAAACGACTTGGAGGGGACACATGGCCAAGAGAGGGAGTGCAGAGGAACTTGTGGAGAGAGGAAATGGAGCAAAGGGTTTAGCACCTTTTGTGGCCAACTCAACCCCCTTTGGCTTTTATTTATTTATCATTTTGCTGGGGATGGCAATCTAACCGAGGGGTAAAGCATTTGTCCTCACATTTTGGTATGTAGGAAAGGAACGGTTCACCAAGACGCCGCCATGAGCTGCACTTTCAGAAAGATCTAACCTATAAATGTTGTGATTTAACTCTCCGGTGCCACAGAAATGAGCATAATATGTTCTGTTAATCGGATGTAGTGTGATAGTTTTATTATTCAGATTTCTTTATTGTACATTTAAAATACAATGGGGTCACAACAAATCCTTTAAAAATATTCCATTTACTTCATACTTCTTGTAATGCAACGACTTATAATATTTCTGTTTGTACTAATGCTATTGCTAAGGCTAATTTCTCTAATATTAAGCTAGACTGCTGTTACTTTTAGGTAGCATTTTGGTATTTATTTTTAGCATTTAGCAAGCTTTTTACTACTTTAGAGCTTTAGCAAGTATTTTTCTTTTTTTTAGCTTTTAGCTAACTTATTCAATAGTTAGCATTTCACAGCTTTTGGCTAGCTTCGTGCCATTTCCAGCAAGGTTTTGCAACTTTTTGTTGCATGTCTTTTCAATTTCAGATATGATTTTGCACATTTTTGATGCAAGTGTTTTGATACATAGCTTTTGCTAGTTTAAGCTTTTAGCTAGCATTTTACTAGTTTAAGCATTGAGATAGCATTTTGGTGCATTTTAGAAAGAGTTTTATTATTTTACCTTCAAGCTGGGTTTTCTTTTCCTTTAGTTAGTGCTTTGCTACATTTAGCTTTTGCCTAGCATTTTGTTTCCATTGGCTAACTTTAGCTTGAAGCTATAATTTTGCTACTTTTATTTAGACTTTTGCTACTTTTAGCTAGCATTTTGCGAGTTTTAACAGCTAGCATTTTGTTACCTTATCAGCAGTTTGCCACCTTTTGTTGAGCATTTTTTCTGCCTTTAACTAAAGTTTAGTTTGCATATTGCTGCTTTTATTTAGCACCTTACCTGGTGTTCTGCTACATTTAGCTTTTAGCTCAGTTTCATCTCCTTTTGCAAAGTCGTTAAGATCTCAGCAATCACCTTGCATTGTTCAAGAAAATGTATTAAAAATGTATTGTATTACCTTTAGTTTTAGCAGCAGAATCACTATTGAGCATCTTTTCTGATTCCACCTTATCCTTTACAGACTAATTCCTGCAGATGTGTGCAGACTGATCCAAATATTGATACCAACACTAGCATTGTATCTGGCATGATGGGATCAGTACCGGTACTTGAATTTGTTTCTCTCCTCTACTTTCACTGCGTTGCTCCCTCTTCAAAAGTGCAAAGAAAGAAAAAAAAACATGTTTTTGTATTTTGTGTCTGAACCAAAACAAAAACCAAGAAGAACATCAATTTGGAAACAGTCTCCGCTATGCACAACGAGACTCAAGTTTCCAAGTGTAAAAAAAGTTAAGTCTGGTCCTCTGGACATTCAAAAAACAAAATAAAAAACATGTAGAAACGTTTCATCTTTCGTCCAAAAGACTTCTTCAGTCTGAGGTGCAGAATTCAGCTCAGTCTTACAAATAGCACCTTCTCAGGATCAGCCAGTTTGCTGCTGACAGCCAAAACTAGCTGCTCACTAAGGAGGACCATCAGCCTAACGAAACGTTTCTACAATTTTTTTGTTTTGTTTTGAGATGTTTCTACCTGGATTATCGAGCATGCATCACGATAAGTGGTTTTCAGCAGATTCAGTTGAATGCTTCAATTACATTTATCGTGTACCTGCATTTCATATTTACATATCAATAAATCTGGAAAACTAGAGAAAACTCTCAAGCTGCACCATTTGATATAGTTCCGGATAAATATTTTTTAAGGTTTAATTCAACTGGTTGCAAAAGAAAGTAACTTCAATCTCATGGAAAAGCAAAACCCAAGACAATACCATGTACAAGTGCATCAAAGTCCCCACCATGCTAATCCCTTTCTTATATAAATAGTTTGTTTGGTGGGGAAGGTAGCTGCCGCATGGAGCTCTAACCCGTCTGTCCCCGAAGCTACAGCCAGGATAAGCTGTGTGTTGGATTGGCACATCGGGCTGCCCGGGGCCTGCTGCTGCGCTGGCCGACCAGTACAGATGGAGGGCAGGGCTGGGCAATGCCAGCTTGTCAGTCGGATTAAAACGACTCATTTATTCACTGAAGTATCGTGCAAAGCGACCAGGCCAAAGCAGGGGGAGGCAAAAGGGTGGGGAGAGGAGGGGAGGGGGGTCGAACAGCAATGTGTGAGAGAGTCCTCTGCTCTCGGGTCTTCAGTCCTCACCCTGTCCAACCCTCTGTCCAGCCCTTTTTGCTAGTTACTTATCGTTCTCGGGCTGCCAGAAGCAGTTACCGCGGTGTGCGGAAGGCAGACGGCAGGGTGGCATCTCCCAGAGCCGTGGTGACAGATTGCAGCTCGGCATTGGTGGTGAAGGAGGTGTGGGGTGGGAAGTGATTGGCTCTGATGGTCAGGAAGTGGGCACCGTGGGCCGCAGAAGGAGGAGGAGCAGAAAGAGGCAGAGAGTGTCGGCGAGACCGACGAGACCTGGTAGAGTCACCTTTCGTAGTGTAGAAGGAGCAGAGGCCCTGGTTTTAAGAAGCATGCTTGGCAGCGGTGGTCGCCGTGGCAGTTGCGAGCAGAACACGGATGCCAGGGCAAGAAGAGGTGACCTCAACGTTGACCTCTCTGGTCCGGCTCAAAAACCCTGCTGTCCTCGCAAAAACCTCAGCGAGGATAAGTAGAGGACGTACGGCAACGTCTGCAGATTCATCCAAGATTCACCTCTGTGGTTTCAGGGCTGTTGCCAAAATCTGTCTTTGAGTCTTCAAAGTCAAGAGGTGTTGGGGAGGGGGGGGTGTCAGACTTTGACCTAAAAATGAGATAAAACGAGCGCTGATGAGGAACGAAAATATGTCCTACCTAATTTATTCTTAAAACTAAAAACCTCTTTGAAGTTTGAGCGGTTAAAAGTCTGGAGCCTCGAGTTTCCAAATGGCGCTTGCCCAGGTCACAGACCGGCCAAATCCTTGCGTGCGCGTCTCAAAGGGGGAGCGAAGCTTGGAAAGGTTTTATCGGGTCTAATTACTCCAGATAGCTGTAATTTACAGGTTGACAGCAGGGAGAAATCGGCAAGATTCACACTTCTGCGGGTCAGCATCTGTCGCCATTACCGCGCGGCGAACACTGCCGGCCAGTCGGCGAGCGGGAAAGGACGGTAAACAACAAACGGCGTGTGACAGATTAGCAGCACAGGCTAAAGGACCTTCCACTGACACATCATTCCTCTCGCTCTGCGAGCCTGTTTCACTGCAGCTGTCACCAATAAAACAGAAAAGGCAGGAGACGAGGGCGGGGGGGCCTTTGTTTTGGATCCAGAAAGGTGGGCGGATGAAAGGAGGAGGAGGATGAAGACATGTTGGAGGAGGAAAGAAAGGAGGAAGAAAATGGGGATGGGAGGGAGGGTCAGCGAGGGTGACCTGTTTTAAAAGTCTGGACTCACTTTCTAATGGAGAATTAGCTGGAAAACCAGAGCAGGTCAACCAGTAGTTTTCCGCTGACTCTAATTACCCCCGCGCTTCCTTTTGTAGGTCTGCAGAACAAATTGCTGGTGTCATCCTGAAGAGGTAATTTTAGTTCCATTTGCATCAGCCTGTGTGGTGCAGTCAGCACCGAGCTGTTCCAGAGGGTACATCCTGTCCGTGGGCACATTTGTTCAAAAACTGCAGCAATAAACTTTCTGACTCTGCTTCTTCTGGTCCCACAGAGATCTGTCTGGTGCCAGAGTTGGCTGGTCGGATGCATATTTCCAACATGGAGCCCACTCGGGCCAGTTCCTGTACATTCACATCCTGGCAAAAAAAAAAAAAAAAAACTGATTTCCTTGACCTCCGTCTAAAGGACATTCCTTAAAGTTGCTGGTACGTAAATTATTCTGTTGAGATTTCAGAAGTAAATGCGAGGCCTTGCAGGAGTGGGTAATGTAAATAATGAAGTGCAAAATAAAAGGTAGTCGCTCAAACCTCACGTCAAGTACAGTTGGCTGAATAAAGCATTATTTTGAATGTGTGAACTGCCTTATTGAAGCATCAGAACATCTCACGGATCACTCGGTGGATTTAAACGAAATTTTCTGAAAGCAATCGTCGCATCCACAACTGGTACATTTTTGGAGTTAATTTAAAACAGCCGCCTCAACTTATTAACCTTAAACAGCACAAAAATAGACCTCGACTAATTTTACAGGCATTGAGGTAAAAATTGAGTGTGGCGGTAGCTGAGAGTAATAATCCCTGACACAAACTCTGAGTTCACTAAAAATCTGTGATGAGAATTTTGGCATGCGAGGCGGCGGCTGACATTTCTTCACAAAATACTAATTCTTATTTAACTATTAGTTGTTTTTTTTGGTCAATTGCTGGAGCAAATAAACTAAAAACAGGAACAGAACAGTGCAAAGTCGTTCACAAAGTGTGACCAGTATCAGTTAAATGAAAGATAAAATGGTAAGCGATTGCTGGTCAACAATAAATATGTCTGGACTTCTGCGACAAGCCAATTTATTAAAGTCAGCAGCAAAACAAAAAATCAATGGGATAAGATTAAACATTTAATCACATGATGTGAATCATTAATACCAAAATAAAGCAACAGAATGGTCCTATTTCAAGTTAATGAGACTAATCACTTACTGCCTTAAAATGGCCGCTCACAAACAGGTTTTGTTTCAAACCGCTAACCACGTTCACAAAACCTAACACACAATTAATGAATAATGCAAAAAAAATGAGGCTTAGAGAAAAATATTAAACCTGCCAACTGTTTTTCAGCAGTTCAACAATGAAATGTAATATTTTGAAGTGAGAATAAAACACAAGTTGTCCTTTTCTTCCTGGAATATTAGCTTTTTCGTGGTGCTTCAAGCACAGTGTTTGTTCCCGTTAGCGCCAGCGCTGCTGCGGTTCTCCACCTTAACTGTAGGTGTCGCTGAAGAAAAAACAATAAGGCTAAACATCAGGATGTCTGGCCAGAATAAGAGCTGTCTGCTGTAAGAAATGGAGGGAATAGTTTTTTTTTTTTTTCATATCCCTAGTAAACATAAGAAAAACGTTTTACTCAATCAGAATTATCTGAAGCACATGTGTTTCCATCCCCCTAAACAAGCACATCCATAATTCTTGGTGGTTGTGGGGTGACCGCACAGGTCTGGCCTTGTCCTGTTCAATATCTAACAGGAGACTGCCCGGTGGCTGGATGTGCCAACCTCCAGAGCGCCCAATTCTCCTCACATGCGCCATATGGGCGCCCCAGCTCTGATCCATTAGCAGGGGCCACGCAGCAGCGAGAGGAGGCCTGGACCCAAACCCTCCTGGCCTTCCCCTGGCACTGCCACAGGGCATGTCCTCCTGCTGCCAGCTGCCCACTCTGGGTCAGAAAAACCTGAGTCTGGCAGGAAGCAGCTGCTGGTTACAGCAGGTCAAACTCTGCATTAATGTGGAAACAATCTCTTTAAAAGAACTCCAGAAACATAGGACACAATGCATCATCAGACCAGATAGCTTTAGGTGACTACGGATCTTTAAATTAGATTTAGGAGCTCACAGCTTCTGCTGCACAGAATAACAGAATAAAATTTAGCAGCTGAGACTGATTCTTAACTTATGAGCTCCAACCAACTGCACAGAATGCCTGTTTACAGCTCAGATTGTTAACAATATGTCTCATGAACTACACGAGGAAACTGAAATAATATTTCACAATGTTTTTATTAGATACACAATATTGGCTTATAATAAATGAAAATTTTTAATTAAAATACATCCATAAAAAATCCTTAAATTGTACTCAAACGTAATTACAGTATATTTACATGTATTAGTACATTTTTTGTATAATGCATTAAAAGTATATTTGACAAAATGTTTTAAATAGGTACACTGCTGTAATTATGCATAAACTTGTTTGGATGTATTTGTTCTTAATATACTGTATTTCCAAAATGTAACATTAATATTCTTGACACTTGCAAAAAGTATTGAATTTGTAATACAAGTCATGTAATACATGAAATGCATTCAAGTCTGTTTTTACCAGGGTCCACTGCTGATTACCACCTGGAGTCAAGCCAGTTCAAGATGGCCACCAGAGCTAATCAGCATCAGCTTACACAAACACCTCAGTGATTTTTTTTTTTTTTTTTTACAGATCCTGAGCTAAACTTGAGCTTACTACAGTAGTAGCTAAGAGTTATTCACAAAATATACTTCAAGCATTAGTTCAAGCATTAGCAGATTATGTGAGGTTCCCCTTAGTTGCTTGGAACTGTTGAGATTTTCAAGATTGGGTCAAAATGGAGAGGATGAGGTTCTGCCTCAAGTGGAGGAGTTCAAGTATCTCAGTTCATGAGTGATGGAAGAATGGATGGATGGATGGATGGATGAATGGATGGAAATGGCTGCATCTCAGTCATTTCTCGTTATAAGATGGTTTCAGTCTAAACTCCAGCAGGAAGGTGATCAAGATCCAGATCCTTCTAAAAATTCCAGTTTGCGTGTAAAAGATGGCAAACAGCTAAAGCAAGCAATGAAAACGATGACTTGCCCCTGATTTTGCTCTAACACACGAGGAACTAATCACCTCAGGTGTGTGCGTGTGAGTTGGGTTAAAATGTTGGATGTAAAGGCATGCGCCACATGTGAGGGCACTTCCCCTAAAGGTGCGCAGAGAGAACCGAGAGGAGGGTGGATGGAGGCAGAGACGCCCAGAACATCACATGGGAATGTCAGCCTGTACCTGCCACAGGACCAGAGGCCTCTTTTAATTAATCATCACACAGGATGAATAATTCAGCCATTATCCTTTGGAATAAATAGAAGGGCTGGATTTTCGCCGGAGCTTTACTCGCTCAGGTCGCTCAGTTGTCCGGTTTACTTTGATAAGTCACAGATTGGAGCGTGCAGATAAACAATAGCGGAATTACATTTGTGAAAAGTGAGCACTGACTGACTGACTGCTGAAGTTCAGAGGAGACTGAAACCGAATTATGAAAGCTAAAAGAACAACTCTGGCTACAAGCTGATGGAAGCAAACTGCTAGGTTAAAGCTAAAAGTAGCAAAGAGCTGGCTAAAAGTGCCAAAAACTGGCTAAAAAGAGCAAAAGGCTGGTAAAAGTAGCTAAAGACTTGCTAGAAGCTAGAAGCACCAAACGGTCTCTAAAAGTTAAGGTTTTAAATGAATGGCTAGAAGCTTACATTACCAAAAGGTTAGGAAAAATGTAGAAGGAGCAAAAGTGTTATTTGAAGCTAAAAATGTAGCAAAAGGCTAGATAAATGTAGCTAGAATTAAAAAATAGATAAAGGCTTACTAGAAGCTAAAAGTACCAAATGGCTGGCTAGAGGCTAAAACTAACAATAAGCTGGGTGGAAGCTAAGAGTCTAGCTAAAAGCTAAAAGTAGCAGATTGCATGCATGCCCTGCATCAGGAGAAAATATGACCTCAACCTAATTCAAGATGGCCACCAGAGCCAGCTGACCTTAGCTGTGCATTGTCCTCAACACAGTTTTAGCACAACACTGGCTGAAAACGGGCATTTCAATTCAATTCAAAAATACTTTATTAATCCCAAAGGGAAATTAACTTTACTCTTGTAAACCCTCTTTGTCTGTTAGCAAAATATCTTGTGGCCCACTGGATGTATTTTAGTGACATTATTTGAAGGAAGTTCTTGGCGGTTCAACTACAACCGATTAATTTTTCAAGTTACGGTACTCCAATTTAGGATGGCTTCTATGGCACCTTTTAGAATCAGAATCAGACGAATAAACCTTATTATCATTGCACCGAGATACAACGAGAACATGTACGTAGTCGTCCGAAAGATGGGCGGAGTGCACGAAGCTGCTACTATTAAAAAAAGTGTCCTTTTCTTATTCTTTTCTGAATAATATTTTTGCTTGGATGAGAAAAGGGAAGAAAACATGAGGAGGGATGGTATAAAAAAAAGATCTCTCACACCTTGTCCTAGACAGGGCACGATTTGAGGCATCAAAAAAACCTACCACATCAAAGCAACATAAATAGACGTGATATGTGTGCATATAGGCCGGTGAAGACATTGGATTTTAAAGGAAGATCGTAGTATAGTCCAGAGACCCCCTCTCAGCCATTGTCCAGATAAGAGGTGTTATCATCAGCTCAGTTGAGGTTCACGTGTCCACGGCCTTGGTGGGATGGAGGGGTGAGGAGACAGACATAGCGTCTTTATTTTTCCAAAACATGCCAGGTGGAGTTGAGATAATTCAGCCATCAAGGCCACACTTTAGGTCAGGCAGAACTCGTAAATTGCTGTTTCTGCCTTTTAAAGTCTCGCTGATCTATTTCTCAGATGGAAGCTTCAAAACAGCCAAATTGAATCCTTACGCCGAAGTCGAGCTCACAGCTTTCTCCAAGATTATTCCACCATTCATGTGTGTTGCCAGAGAATCCACAGTCCTAATAAACAGCTGCTCCAGCTCTCTGACGCAGCTGCACATGATTCAGTCTGTGTGCTTCCAAGCTTCAACACATCCACACGAATTTGTAGACAATCCTGATTTCACCAGCCAAACAGAAAAAAACAACAACAACAAAAAAAAAAACTGTTGTCATCATGAATCCAATTTGTTTCCGTCAAGGTAAGAGGATCCTCCTCATCCTGACTTCCTGTCGGGAGAAGTTGATCAATTTTGTTGAGAGACCAGCTGATCAAGTCCTTCGAATTAGGAATTAAGAAGGTATGCAGAAAAAAATAAAGAGGCTCTTTAAGGGTTCACGGAACGTAAGCGTGCAAGCAGTGAAGCGCGGGGGGGGGGGGTGGTCATAGAGTGCCTGGAAACACATTTGACTTCACCGGAGTACAGGGAGAAAAATATGGTTGCAAAATTTGTAGCTACTGAGCTGGAATATGGCAGCGCAGTAGCTAGGCCTGTCATGTTAACAAATTTTGACAGGCAATTAATTGTCTCAGAAGTTATTGCGATAAGCGATAATATTGTTTGAAATTTGACAATAATTAGTAATTTTTGTCAAATTTAAGAAGAAATGTTGGTTAGTTTTTGTGTGTAGTACCCTTTTTGACCACCAGATGGCAGTACAAGATGGTTTGAACTAAAGGATGGATAGTGAGGGAGAGAGCAGTGTCTCTAAGAAAAATGGGAGGGAGACCCCTTGACATGACATGGGCTGTCTCTCCTTCCTGTTTTTCGGTTCTCAAAACGGCGGACACTTTGTGTGGTTTGAACTCTTTAGCGTAGCATTTTTCACACAAAGATTTTGATAAAAAATCTGCAAACAAGTTCTCCGCTTCTTTTTGCAGAGAAAAACAACTTTTGAGATGAAGGCACGGGTTTTAACCGTGAATTTTGGCATTTCAACAAGACGGAGGTTTTTTTTCTTCCCACAAGGTTGTTCAGTTAGCTTAGCTCGTAGCTTAGCGTCTCAGCTTAGCTGCTTTTAATGATCCAAAAACGTGATTTTGGACGATTAAAACATATTTTAAAGAGAAAAGAGAATGGGAGGGGTCAGTGAAGAACACGGGAGTTGAGCTTTTTGTCATCCAGTGTCTTCAGTAGAAAGAGAGAAGAAGAAACAATAAAGCTGACAAATGAAAATGAGGTATCATCATGCGATTAATTGATTGTTTATCGCGACAGGCCTAGCACTTCCAAATGCTGACACATCATGTGAGCTATCACAATACTGCATTAGACATAACTTTATGTTCAAGGATTGGCCAAAACAGGTACATAATTTTTTAACCAATTATCGACAAAAAATGGGAGGGGGGTTGGGGTGGTGACAGGGTTTTAATTTTATTCATGTAATTCAATAGTTACCTTGAATATTTGGACTGTATGTCAGAACTATGAACATCGTTGCTCTAATTAGATTAGAATAGATTAAATTTTAAAAACCTCCTTTGGGTGCATGTGTCAACAGCGTGACGTTCATTCAGATGTAGCGGGGACGTACGCTGAAGCTGCACCATCACTCTGCGACGCTCACCACTTTGAAAGAAGCAAAGAGAGCTCCACAGACAGACCAACATCAGTCATTTCATTTGTCCGAGTGCAGACACCTGTCACCAGGACAGATCATTCATTGTAGCTAATTAATAAATTTTTTTTTTTTTAAATCCCGTTTTCTGTCGCTGGCTCTGCAGCATATCAGCATGCTTCGTGTGGCGAGTCACCAGACGCTTCTGGACGGGTCAAAGGTCAAACTGCTGCAGCCGGATGTGGAGCCAGAGAGTCTCAGGCAGACGGTGATTTGTTACAGAACCTCCTCTCGCTGCAGCTGCCTGACTCGCAGCGAGACGACAGCGGGACTTCAACAGGCAGTTATTTGTCACAAAACAAATTGCTACAAAACTGCGAGACAAATACCGAATAGCGCGCACGCCATGTTTTAATCTCTCATTTTCCCGTCTTTTGTTTCGATAATCGAAATAAATAAATGAATGGGACTGTGGTATGTTTCATTCTTAATGACGCGTGTACCGGATGAATATTTTACACACCTGCTGTGTGTCTTTGGTGGCTTCTGACTTGGGACTCAATCCCAGCCCGGGAAGCATGAATGTCGGATTAAACATTCATCAAATGCTGTCACAAAAACTTTATCCTCTCCTGTCAACCGCTCATGAAGATGGAAACACTTCTTGCAGGGCCAACGAAGCCCAGTCAGGGTTTGAACCTGAGCCTTTTGTGCTCTGGTGGAATTATTTAGGCTGCTCTGGACTCATGTCTGAAGGTGTACAGGTTATGTAGTGTGGGTTTATGGATATGGATGGGGGCAGTTTGGGTCAACCCTTTGCATCTCTAAAATCCTCCTCCTGTCTTGTTATTGCCTCCAGGTTCCTCATCAGCCTTTCAACCCTCAGCAGACCTCATCCTCTGCTGTTTTCTGGCTCCGAGTGTCGGTGCAGCCGCTCACATGTTTCTTGCAAAGAAGCCCTCGAGGACGTTTTGATGCATGGTTCATCGTACACGTTTTAATCATTCAGTTCTTTAGACACCTCCCAGGAGGTGGCTGCTGCAGCACATTACCAAGCACACACAATTAGTGATATAATCATGATGATGATAATGAAATGTATTTAGAGCACATCAGCCTGGTTCACTGTGTTTAGGGAGACATTAACAGGACTGCAGCCCCAGAAAGCGCTTCGGCGCTCGGGATCCTGCTGCAGCTCCCTCTGGAGACCGATGGCGCCCGGTGGGTCGCCACGTTAGAGATGAGCCGTGGTAGCAGTCGGATTGGGGCTCCTTCTGTGCCATCATCTGCAAAAGCTAAACCTGACAGGTGATGCTCTCTGTCACTACCGCTCCCACACTCTCCTTAGACTGGTAGGGAAGAAGAAAGTCTTTCACAGAAATGTATTGGGCATCATATAGCAAACCCCGTCTCATTGAAAAACCATTGATATCACTTCAGTAGCATCAGTGGGAAACACAGAGGAGGCCTTTATGCTCAGCTCCCCTCAGGGATGTTCAGTCTTGTGTAAAAGGTCACCGTCAGGATAACAGCAAGTGTTTCACTGCATCAATACAGCTGCACACAACTGTTTTTTATTTATTTATACGAGAGATTAGCTTGTAAACGTAACAAATATAGCAACAAAAGCTCATTTTTGTTTGATGCCCCTGGCAGTTTGAGGGTAAAATACATAAAATTGAATAAAATTAACAGCACACATGCACTAAGATTACAAATGACAAATAAAACACAAAATAAATGAAAACTTACCACGCAGACCTTAAAAGTGATTACAGGTTTTGATCTATCTATCTATCTATCTATCTATCTATCTATCTATCTATCTATCTATCTATCTATCTATCTATCTATCT
>JARVGV010000578.1:26918881-26933743 GCA_031762435.1 Hypsolebias longignatus | reverse complement strand
GTGCCCCCCCCCACCCCCCCACCACTGGACCTTCTGGTTCTGCTGTAATTAAGTGACGGTGAGGGGGGGGCATTGTTTTAATCTCTGAGGTTTTGCATCTCTCAGAGGTCAGAGGTCAAAGACAGAATTAATTCCTCCTTAAAACGCTGAGCTCTTGAACGAGTATTTCAAACCAACATTTCAATTTACAGGTCGTGCACGTATTGTTGTAACACGGAGGTTCAGTTTGCTGCACGAGGCTCGGTTTTGTTGTTGAGCTCACAACGAGCTGCGCTCGATCAGAGACTCGCTGGCGATTCAAGATGGCAGCAAAGTAAACGAGGAACTGCGGCGCTGAATTCTGTCGAGGCGTTTTGTTTCGTTTGTGCGTGAAGCGTTTCAGAAACGTGTTCGGTGACTTGGCAGCTCTGGATTATCCGTGTGTCGTTTGTCTTTACGTGGCCCGGAGGTGGACTTGAGGCCTGCCCAGGGTCTGCAGGAGGAAAACGCCCGCTCCCCTCGACCCTGAAGGAAGAAGTGGGTGAATGACCTGATGGATGAAGGAAGTGTTACAGCTAGCTGCTGCTGCTGCTGCTCTTTGCATGGACTTCCATGACAACAACTTGTAATGCAAACGTTTATAAAGCAGCGTTTGCACAAACTGCTACGAAACCTTTCAGATTAGGCTCGTTTGACCATCTGAACTAAATTACCGTATTTTTCAGCATATAAGTCACAGTTTTTTTATGCATAGATTTGTCAGTCCTGCGACTTATATACATTTTTTCTTCCCATATTCATAACGCGATTTTTGACTGACACTGTAAATTTTGAAGAAATGCAACAATGAGTCCTTCCGTGCACGCTCGCTTCACTCAGCTGGTGCAGGCAGAGGAACGCTGGAGAGCTAGTAGCTCCGGTCGTGATGGATGGATGGAACACGATGCCCAGGCTAAATGAAGCTGTTTTGACCATTAAAGTGCTTTTATTAAGGAAAAGTTAAACTGAGACACACCTTTAATATAATGTTGAGCAAACAAATTATTGTTTTTAGGTGTTAATCTAGTTAAGTTTCTAAGAACTGCAACAGCGAGTCCTCCGGTGCACGCTCGCTTCACTCAGATGGTGCAGGCAGAGGAACAGTGGCGAACTAGCAGCTCCACCCGCGATGGATAGATGGATGGATGGATGGATGGATAGATGGATGGATGGATGGATGGATAGATGGATGGATGGATGGTGCAGTACCGTCCAGGCAAAATGAAGCTGTTCTGACCATTAAATAAACGCATAATAAATTTGACTTATACATGTTTTTTCCTCTTCGGGATGCTTTTTATACGCCTGAAAATATGGTATTTCTCCAAATTGAGGTTCAAAGAGCTACCTGCAGCAGGTAAGACACTAACTCTTCAAAAGGTTTGAAGGATTTTTAAAAACTTGTTAAGTCTCAAACTACCAGTGGACTCTAGTTTGGACCATTTACGGCTGTAGCTGTGGCGGCGAGCAGCCGGCGTTTCAAACTTCGAACATGCAAAAGTTTACGTGAAACAAAAACAAGGAACATGAGAAATATTTTGTCGGCTTCGGTTAGCGGTCGGCAACTTGTGGCTCAGGGGCCGAATGTGGAGTTTTGAAAAACTTAGACCTGATTTAAAAAGTTGGTCTCATGTAGACACGGAATAATCAGATTTCACTCAAAACAGCGTTTTATGAACTGGGATCTGCACGTTAGTAGCTTTGATTGACAGGTAGCTGTGTTTCACTCCCAACTCAAAGCCAGGGGCACCACCAAAGGGGGGCCCAGAGGGGCTAAGGGCCACCACATTACAAAGTTTCTGGAGGTTGCCACTGCTCAGACGTTTTGTTTTGTTACTTGAAGATGAAGCGATGGAGTCAAAGCCCTGCTGGCTCTGCGTGAGCGCGTCTCAGGCGAAACCTCCTGTTCGGCGGGGCCTGCAAGGCGTCACGCCGTAAACGCAGCTGATGACGGGTGTCTGTCTCCATCAGCGTCTGGCTCAGTGAAGTGACAGCTCTCATAAAGAAGCCGGGTGACAAGTCGGGCTCCAGCGGAGACAGATTGCCTTCAGGTGGCTCCGTTTTCAAAAATCCTCACGGAGAAAGTGGAGCGCTTAACTTTCCTTTGATGGCTGAAGGGCTCTCGGCGCCTTTTAGTTTGCAGGTTTCGGCTGGGAGAGACGAGCTCATTCGAGAGTTTGCTTTAATATCACGTCTCTCAGAGATCAGAGGGTGTCGCAGTCTCACACCTCATATTCCGCAGCATCTATCACAGGCGAGGTGAAACTCCCTTAAAAGTGGATTATGCAATATAATCGCAGGTTTGGGTGACACTTATCCACCAAAGGGAGGAAGGCTATTATTGCCTTTTACAAAAGGGATTTCATCATGCAGGATTCTCTCCTTTTTCCCAGCTTTGTCTGGTGATTGCAGCTGATGATGGAAATCACACGTGAGCTTGAGTCTTCTCCCCCTCCGACGGTGAAAATAATTCCACCTCGGAGCCAACGCGTACAAGATTTTCATCACAGTTACAGTCGGGACGCCGTCAGAGCGGTTGATCCAGATAATTTTCCGTCTCTGTGGGAGTGAGAACTTATTCCAGGCTCCGGTTATGCAGAATTCGTAATGAGTTATTTTTTTTTTTAATTCAAGGAAAGCAAATAAACAAATAAAAAGAAGGAAAGCAAGAATACCGGTAATGTGCAAAACCATTAGAATGAATATTTATGTTGCTTGTTATGAACTATTCATTGGGTTTAAAAAAAGAAAAGCAAAAGGAGGATAAAGACAGCAAGAGGGTGTTTACTTGTGTGTATTTGTCTGTAAAAATGGGGGCAGCGGGGCCCTCGTCACCTTTTGTGCAGGAGCGCACCCCCCCGCCCCTTCCTGGAACCGAATCTCCGACGTCTCTTCACAAAAGTCGTCTTTCTCTCCTCGTTCCGTCCTCCTCCTCCGCCTGACGTGACACGACGCCCTCCGTTCATCCGATCTCCACCTTTCGTTCCTGCACTTCCCCTTCATTCCATCCGCCCAAATTAAGAAATTAATGAGGGATAGGTTCTTTACCAACTGCCCCCGCAATGTTTACCACTGATGAAATTATAATGCGGGCCCTGCTGTATTATTTATGAGCCAATTAGGGGAAGTGTTACTTGATTTGATGGGGAGCCGACACACAGAGTACATTTAACTAATGGAGACCAAGAGAGTAAAGGCAAAGAGGAGGGGGGGGGGAGGACAGCCGAGGCGGACGGCTCTGTTCGATGCTCTAGGATTACGTGGCTAATTGCCCTGCTTTATCTGTCTGTCACGGATAGCCATGCATATTTTAGCGTTCCCAAAGACTTTGATTGTTTGCACTCGTGTTGGGGCTGTAACAAGTAGAGCAGAGGCCAGAGTGGAGTGTAGTTAAAACTGGCAGCAGAGGGAGGAGGTGGGCGACGAGGAGGAGGAGGAGGGGGGCGCCACAGAACTCATACACGGTGACAGGTGGAGGAAGAGTTTTGACAAGGAGCAAAAGGGGCGGAAAATCGCCTAAAACAAAAAAACGGCGAGGCCTTCGCAGAGAGGTTGCAGTGGTGGAAGTGGCGGTAATTAATTTCAGCGCGGCTCCACGACCTTCTCTGCAAAGTGACTTCATAATTGTTTTCATCTGATTCGCGTACCTGCACCTTCTGCCCGTTTGTAGTTTCAGCCCAGCGCCAGTTTGGTGAAGTTGATGAAATAATGTTAAAAATAAAAGAGTTTCTTGGCGAACTGAATTTAAACTGCATGTCAGCCTAACTATTAAATGTCTAAGGTCATCTTTAATGTCACTGGATTTGAGTTTGTGCACACTTTAGTTCATGGAGGTATGAAATAAATAGTTAAATATTGCACCAAGACAAATGTCCTCCAACAAAGTTCTCATGAAACAGACATTTAGCTCAAAAGTCATTTTGTTTTAGCTGAGTCGTTTAATATATTCCATCCATCCATTAACTTTATCTGCTTCTTCCTTTTCGGGTCGTTGGTGTCGCTGCCATCACCGTGCGAGAGGCGGTATGTACCGTGTTTTCTGCCGTGCACGTCACACCACCCTGTAAGTCGCAAATGTGTCTGATAAAATGGAAAAATCCTTAAATACGTCGCTTCGTCATAGATGCTGCATCTATTATGCGTCACCGCTGACAACCTGAGGAGGACTTTAACAAGAATTTAACAAGATTAACACTTAAAAACAATTATTTGTTTGCTTGACATTATAGTAAAGTTGTCTCTGTTTAACTTTTCCTTGATAAATGCACTTTGACTGTAATTAATTTAATCTGACAGTTTATGGGTAATAACTGTCTTTGAAGCTTTTCATGCACAATATCTTTAAGCTATAATAGAACTTTACTGATCCTGCAAGAAATTGTTAATAGGTTTAGTAGGTCTTATGTTAATATAAGTACAGTATATAAGTAAGTACTGTATATACTTTAATTTTATTAACAAAACGGGCCGACATGGCAGAAACTTCTTTCAAAGACAAACTCATGATGAACTCGGAGGAGAACACGGGTTAGAACCAGACATGGTGTGAACATACACACAATGCTCCACTGAGGAATGAGAAAACAGGCACTATGATGAGGAAGTGGAGACACCTGGGCTGGGTGAGGACTGGGAACAGGTGAGAGTGGACAGATTGTGAAGACGTGACACAGAGAAACACAAAATGGATCACGTGAAAACAACAAGCATCTGAAATAAACAATAATCAGTAGTCGTGTTCCAGTTCTGATACCTGCATGGGTACTGGGCCCAATACCAGCCTCAAGTACCTGCACTCATAAAAACACCTCAATAACAGTTTTAATAAAGGACAAATAATTAAAAAAAATGTCTATAGTTGTGAGATATTTTGAGATCAACACAGGTGATGTGTTGACTTAATAAAATAAATGTGTTTCTAAAGTCACTGTGTAAGCTTAAAGTACTAACTCATTAACTACTCAGTATTGGTACCTGTACATGTATTGGTATCGGCAAGTACCCAAGCTGAAGTACGCATACTTGTACTCAATCTGAAATAAACTAGTATTGGGACACTCTGCATAATCATGAAATAAAACACGACAACCAAAAGATAATAAACAAAAAATAAACAAAAAGTACTAAAGAAGTCACGGAGACTGACAGAAATATCAGATTTCAGTCTGGAAACATTTTTTTTTTTGAGCTTTAAGGTTTTGTTTTTTTTTGCATAATTTGCATGTCCTGCAACTTACAGTATATTCTGAAGTGACTTATGTATTTTCCCATATTTATAAACCAATTTTTGGCTGAGATATGACTGTTTTCATTCATTCTGACTGAAAATATTAAACTACCATTTTCAGCCACTAGATGGCACTTGAGTAGTATGGCATGCCGTTGTGTCATGTAACTGATAAAAGTGGCTATTAATAACAAAATCGGTTTGCCATAGCCTGCCACATTAGACCAGCTCGCCTGGAGCAACCGTCAAATCAGCTTCATTTCATTGTGTTGTCCCAGAAATGCAGCTGATTTGACCATTGAAGTGCATTTATTAAGTAAAAGTTAGACTGAGACACACCTGTGCTATAATTTCAAGCAAACAAATAATTGTTTTTAAGTGTTAATCTGGTTAAATTCTTGTTAAAGTCCTCCCGTGCACGCTCCCACGGCCGCCATTTGGCAGCCAATCGATTTTTGGCACAACACCGGCCCACGTTTCTGGGTCGTCAGTGATGACGCTAACAGATGAGACTTATACAGCGAAGCAATGCATTTATGAATTTTTCCATTTTATTAGACATATATGGACTGATGCGACTTATAGGTGGGTGCAACGTGTACGCCAAAAAATACGGTATTTTTTTTGTTTGTTTTTAATAACTGAAACAAGATGCTAGAGTTGAAAGTAGTTCAAAAATATCTTTGAGGGATTTTATTTGGATTTTGTCTGTTTTTCCCCTCAGGTTCAGTCCGGTTCACGACAGACAGGAGGAGGTGGACCAGGAGACCTGAAACGAACAGTACCACGAACAGAATCTGAGAGTCGAGGCTTAAAGAGGAGAAAATCCTGAGGAGCTGGGTTTTCAGACCACTGTGCTCTGACGGATCCTGAGGGAACCTCCAGGACAGGAGCGAGGACCAACTCTGACTGATGAGCTCCTTGAAATCCGACCGGACACTTATGCTAAGGAGGGGAAACTGGAGCGAAGGCATCCTTGATTATCTGATGAGGGGAAGCTTATCTGAACGGCTTCTTTTTCTCTCTTCTTTTATCCCGACAGATCACATGGCACATCTTTACATGACAAAAGAACCATATACCTTCGTTCAGAACCCACCCAGAAGATGCTGCCCGGGTTCTGGTCTCGGATTAGCTGTAGCTTCGCGCAGCATACGGCGACTCGTTCTGGAAAATTCCCCCGAAATGTTGTGGGAAATCCAAACATATTGGAGCATTTGTTGAGGTTTTTTTTTTTCCCCTCTCTGTGATGAGAGTGTAATTAATTCACAATTAAAAGTATTAGTGCGGGCTTTGTATTGTGATTTATTTAAAGGCTGGTACTGATGCTGGCTCAGTTTCCTCCTTTAGGAAATGGGTAATAAGATCCGATGCCAGGCCTTCTTTAGCGTCCCTCTCCACACACACACACACACACACACACACACACACACACACACACACAGATTCGATATCAGTGTGTCTCTTCGATTAAAAGGCAGACGAGCTCTGTCACCAGCAGCGTCACAGTCACCATGTTAACTTATTCATCCCTGTTAAAGCCCATGTAACAGGATAGCTGTTAATTAATATTGCTGTCGGGTAAATGGTTGCTGCCGGACCGTTGCCACCATCCATCAGTAACATTATCTGTGTGTGGTGTTTACGCCAGGCCTCGGGCTCAATTAAGATAATGCTATGCAAACGAGGCCTCTCCCCATTAGCCTCATCACCGAGGGGCCGTTAATGGCATAATTGGGGCACTCCAAAGAACAATTAACACGATGCCTCCACCCCCCCGACACCCTCCATTCACTGACGAGTTCGCCGATCATCCGCAAGCGTGACTAAGGAGACACGAGTCGTGACCGTCGGGCGATGAGTCGTGGCTGCACGATGACCTGGGGAGGTTCAACGGAAGCAGGTGGAGAGCGCTACCTGTAATTATCGTGAAGCGGTGCCGTTAGTACCGTCAAACTACGGCCGTATGGGTGGTGGGGTTGACTGGTGAATAAAACCTGTCTTTTTAATCAGATTGAACGCACTGTGGTGGGAAAATATGGCTCAATTCTCAACCATTCCATTCAGTTTATTTTTATATAGCGCCAAGTCATCATCTACAGGAAAACTGCTACTGTAATGGTTTGTTATCTGGTTGTCCAAATACTTGTTTAAAACGTCTTCAGTTGATCCAAAATGCTGCTGCCAGAGTCTTAACTGGAGTTACTGGGAGAAATCATATCTCTCCAGTTTTAGCTTCTCTCTATTAGCTCCCTGTCCAATGCAGAATTTAAATCAAAATCTTACTTCAAACCTACAAAGCCCTCAACAACCTAGCTCCATCTCATATTCTAGATCTTATTGTTCCATATTTTCCAAACAGAGCACTTTGTTCTGTTGCATACACAAGCATAGCAAGTATCGGTAGTCTAAACCTATAGCAGCATAACAACCCAACCCTAACTATAGGATTTATCAAAAAGTAAAGTCTTAAAACTGGACAATGTGTCAAACTGGACGTTGGTTCCACAAGAGAGGAGCCTGATAACTGGAAGATCTTCCTCCCATTCTGCTTCTGGAAACTCTAGGAACCAGAAGTAAACCTGCAATCTGAGAGTGAAGTGCTCTGGTGGGAAAATATGGGACAATAAGATCTGCAGTATAAGATGGAGCTAGGTTGTTGAGAGCTTTGTAGGTTAGAAGTAAGATTTTGAATTCAGTTCTGGATTTGACATGAAGCAAATAAAAATTAACAAAAAAACATTTTCAGAAAAAAACATCACGAATCAAATCCCATTCAGGATTTCGTTACCGCTTATTGCAGGAACGCACGTCAGCAGTGCCAAAATTATAAACAAAGCTCTTGGATGATCTGTTAGCCCTCAGAGTATATGTTGGGGATGACTCTCAGCAACTACCATGCCAAATTCTAGCTCCATATCCGCATAAGGCTAACTACCTTTGAACCATTTGTATGCTTGCTAAGGTTGATCAGCTGTGGCAGCCATCTCAGTTGTAGTTTTACATCCATTGATTACTTCCTGAGAGTTTTATTACCCGGTTCATGAGATATTTTAGCTAAAGAGCTTAGGTTGACCCAAACAACTGATGCTAAGATGTTGAGCAATCTTTAAGCACTTGGAGTATGTTTTTGGGATGACTCTCAGCAACTACCACGCTAAATTTCAGCTCAATATGTGCACAGCTGTCTGAGTTGAAGCCCTTTTTGTGTTTGCTGCTGCCAATTGGCGGCCCTCTCGAGTCGGGTTGCCTCCAGTTACCGAGCTTTTGATTTACAAGATATGAACACAATTACATGAGCGCCAACCTTTGATGATGATAAGTGATCAAAATAATGAAAAACGTTCACGATTAAAGGCAAATTACGAGTCGTTTGATGATTTTTCACAGTTTTCTGACTGAATGCAGAGTAAACTTCGCCCTCAGTCACTCGAATTGACGTTTTTACTGTAGTTTCAAAATAAAATGCACGTCCTTTCTGACTTTTACTGTGGAAACACGTCATTGCCACGAAGTGAACCTGCTGCCGTGCGAGTTTGTTAAATTTCCAGGAGACTTCCAGTGTGCTGAGTCACACTCGGTTACCTTTTTACAGCGTGTTTGTTATTGATTTGCTGTTTTTTTGCTCTTCGGCTGGAGGAACTAAAGCCGCATCTTTCCACTTCTGACACCGTTGTCTCCTCACACCTCCCCTTTTCAGCAGAAGGAGCTGCAGCTCCTGCTGTAATGACTCCTCTGACACACATTGGGCCACATCATTCCACTGCACAGCACAGCTTTGCAGCTCAAGGCCCCTAAACCTCCCTCACAGTCCTCACCGGTGCTTTCTGTGTGTGTGTGTGTGTGTTTGTGGCCATGAGGCTGAGCGGAGTGGCTCCTTGGGATTTCAAAAAGCCAAGCCCCCCCTTAAATCTTCTTGTTTCAGCTTTACAAAATCAATGGGATAAATATCCTTGTCTTCAGCCGCCCACCCTCCAGCTCGCTCAGGTTACCGGAGCGGAGAATCTCACTCTCACCTCGGGCTATGTTTAAAATAATCCCGTTTTTTTGTTGTTGTTTTTTTTAGGGGGGGTTCTGAATAACCGAGGATCTCAGGTGCAGCCCAGTAGTTAACAGCGAACAAGAGGGGAAATCATGTTAACATATGCCATGAGAGAGCGCCACCGGCTACGTGCTCAGATCGACCCGCTCCGTGTGTGATTAGCCCGGTGAAGCTGATCCTGGGCCAGACACGGATCGAAGACGTGAGCAGCACCTGCCGTGGCCACATCCAGCTGCTTCTATTGATTTTTTTTTTTGGTGTGTCCTCAATTAAATAATAGAATCTCTGTTCTGGAGTTATACCGTAAATCACCATTTTGACTCGTATAAAAAAGGGATCGCGATCGACCGCTGTAGGCCGCCCCCCTGGAGACATTTGCAGGATAAAGTGTGAGGGTCGGGTGCAGAAGCGCACGTCCGGTGGTTTTATTTGGCGTTCCGGGTGATTGGACTGAAGTCGAGGAGGCACTGACACAAAACTTTTAGCGTGCACTTTGACACATCACAACTCGAGCTCGCACAAATCTGTCCTGGAAAGCCCCTTGGATTAGTTCTCCCAGCACACGGTTGGCTCTTCTAATTGGACCACATCCGTGTTTTTAGGCGTCTGATCCGGTGGTAACTTCGCTGAAACACATCGGTAAATCCTCGAACCCTCCTGGGCGTATCGTGTTGACAGGAAAATGCAGGTTAGCAGCATCGTGGTGAGCAAACGCACAACTGGACTCACTGAGAAACAAACTTTACTAATAAAACTAGTATTGCTACTTTTAGCTTTCCTTTAGCTATTTTTGGCTGTTTGCTAATCTTGGGCTTCTTTTATAATTTTAGCCGGTGTTTTGCATCTATTATCAAATGTTCTGCTCCTTTTTGTGCTCCTTTTAGCTTTAAGTTAGTATTTTGCTCCTTTTACTTTTATGGTGTTCTTATTTTTCAGCAGATTTTTTTTAAAACTTATTTTAGCTTTTAACTGGTCTTCTGCTCCTTACAGCCAGTGCTTTGCTACTTTTAGCTATTGTAGTCCTGTTAGCTATTGTAGTCCTTTTAGCTGATGTTCTGCTCCATTTAGCTTTAAGTTAGTATTTTGCTCCTTTTACTTTTATAGTGTTCTTATGTCTTCTTTTGTGACTTGAAATTTTCAGCATTTTTTTTTTTTGTAATTTAGCTTTTAACTGGTGTTCTCTTTTAGCTAATGTTCTGCTCCATTTAGCTTTAAGTTGGCATTTGGCTCCTCTTACTTTTAGCTATTCTTCTTTTTCAGCAGTTTTTTTTTTTTTTTTTTTAACTTTTGACTTTTAACTGGTGTCCTCTTTTAGCTGGTGTTCTGCTCCTTAGCTAGTGCTTTGCTCCTTTTAATTAGAATTCTGCTCCTTTTAGCTATTGTAGCCCTTTAGGCTAATGTTCTGGGCCATTTTGTTTTATAAGATAGTGTTTTGCTAGTGTGCTTTTTCAGCAGATTTTTTTTGTCCAATTCTTTTAGCTTTTAACTGGTGTTCTCCTTTAGCTGGTGTTCTGCCCCTTATAGCTATTGTAGTCCTTTTAGTTAATGTTCTGCTCCATTTAGCTTTAAGTTAGTATTTTGCTTCTTTTACTTTTAGCAGTTCTTTTTCAGCATTTTTTTAACGTTTTAGCTTTTAACTGTTCTCGTCTGCTGATGTTTTGCTCCTTATAGCTAGTGCTTTGCTCCTTTTAGTTAATGTTCTGCTCCATTTAGCTTTAAGTTAGTATTTAGCTAATTTTACTTTTAGCAATTCTTCTTTCTCAGCATTTTTTTTACGTTTTAGCTTTTAACTGTTCTCTTCTGCTGATGTTTTGCTCCTTATAGCTAGTGCTTTGCTTCTTTTAGCTAATGTTCTGCTCGATTTAGCTTTAAGTTAGTATTTTGCTTCTTTTACTTTTAGCTATTCTTATTTTTCAGCAGGTTTTTTACTTCTTTAGCTTTTAACTGATGTTCTCCTTTAGCTGGTGCTTTGCTCCTTTTATCTATTGTAGTCCTTTTAGCTTTAGTGTTTAGCTAGTGTTCTTCTCGTTTTATATTTTGGCTCGTGCTCTGCTTCTTTTAACTAATGCTAATTTCTTTTTAAGTAGTTTTCTGGTTTTTAGTGTTCTGCTCCTTTTAGCTGGTGCTCTTTTTCTTTTAGCTTTCATGTGGTCTTTTGCAGCTTTAATGTTTTGTTTCTTTGAGCTTTTAGCTAGTGCTTTGCTTCTTTTAGCTGTATAAGGCCTTAGTTTCAGCTTCTGCAGAGCTCATTATTCAGCTTCTGTAGCTGACCCTCCTGCTGCCCTTGGGTCAAAATGACCCATGAGACCTCGGTGTAAAACTGAGGCCTCATGGGTCATTTTGATCCAAAAGCATCAGGACTTTTTCTTGGCTCCTTTAATCCCTCCACTTTATCATGAACCAAAGTGTTTCCCGCCCTGCAGACCCGGTAAACTGACCCGAGGTGCTTCACTCATTCAGCACCAACACCAACCTCATCTCCCAAGTCTTTCCTGTAAACGAGAACATCTTCATTATCACTGTGTGACATCAGACACCTCGAGGAGGACGGTGAAGATGTTGGGTTCGGTGGGAGGGAGGGTAACCCGAGTATTTGATCCTAATCTTGCCACGCTCGGGCATTTTGGGGGATAATTGTAGCCCTGGCAAAGCTCAGGTGATGATCCAGGCGAGCCGCCGGAGTTAAGCCCTATTTTACTTCGCTGTTTGCTCTTCTTCCCCTCACCTGTCCTCACCCCCTGCTCGCTCCTGATCTCATTTTTCTCCCTTAGTCTCTCTCCTCATTCCAATCTGTGAATATTCTGCAGAATAAAGCTGCGGTTAGGATGCCGTGGGTGAAGAGAGATGGGCGTAACTTTAGCTGGAGTAATGAGGCCTAATCCCCTGCTGACTGGGGCCTGTTTAAACAGCTCCTGGCGGATCCACCCAGTAATGGAGTAATTAACCCCACCGCCCTCCTCTGCCCGCTAACGCCGCTCCTCCAACACCGACGACCCTCCGAAATCCACTCCGGCTGCACTGCTGCTTCATCGCAGCTGAGGATGGAAAATGAAGAGGAATGAGCCCCAGACGGAGCGAAGTGTAACGTGAGGTCGTCGTTTCTCTCACAGTACTTCCATAACGGCTCGTCTTCTAGCGGAAAAGCGTTAACATCTGCGAAAGGTCGTCGGGAGCGCTACGGATGACTGCTTTCAGGCGTGTTGCTACTGGAAAGTTCACAGCAGCCGCAGATTAATTTTAATGGAGCGTTCAGGTTGTAACTGCTGGATGTACACCTGTAAGGGATTAACTTTTAGAGTCAGTGCAATCCAAAGGGCCTGCTACAGTAGACCCTCGCTACTTCGCGGTTCGTTTATCGTGGACTCGCTCTATCGCGGTTTTTCAAAATAAGATTGGACACGACACAGTTGGCTGATTGATGGATGAGCTGCACGATCGGCATGGGAATTTTATTAAAATAAATTATTTTGAATTATTTAGCACCTGTTGCACCTTTGTGCAGCCCACACTGCAGGATAAACTTCCTGCTGCAGTTGATCAGCTGTTCTCTGTGCAGAGCGGAGAAGTGGGCGTGGCCAAGAGCGCTTGCAGGTGGGAAACAGCAGAGGAGGCAGGGAGCTGAAATCCATCCATCCATTATCTTTTACTCGCTTCTTCCGTTGTGGGTCAAGGGGGTCAAGGGGGTCACGGGGGTCGCTGGTGCCCATGTCCAGCAGTCACTGTGCGAGGGGCGGGATACACCCTGGACCAATCTCTAGTCCATCACAGGGACACACAGAGACAAACAACCATTCACTCTCTCACTCATTCCTAGGGACAAATTAGACTTTTAGAGTTACCAGTCAATCTAACATACATGTTTTTGGCCTGTGGGAGGAAATTGGAATACCTGGAGAAAACCCATGCACGCACAGAGAGAACATGAAAACTCCACACAGAAAGACCCCCGGACCAGGATTTGAGCTGGGGACCTACTCGCTGAGAGGCAGCAGCTGTACCAGTTGCACCACCTTGCCCCAACACATAACCCACTGGACAGATTCTAATGAACACATCTACAGCTAATTCAAGATGGCTGCCACAACCAACTGACCCTATGAAACGGGAAAAAAAAGGCTAAACCTCTGTCAATGTTAGAAATATTCATCTAAAATATTCATAATGGCTCGTCTTTAAGTGCAGGGAATCACTTCAGAGGTCATTACGAGCGCCACGAACCACCGGTCTCTTGTCGCCCATCTGATTTCCAGACAATCGTGCACGGCAGACTCGTCGTGTTTGCTTCAGGTGTGCTCGCAGAAACAATCAGTGCAATCAAACGGTGCACGCCGCTCATGAGCCGTAAGGGAAAGCCTCGTGTTGTTCGTGTCCTGGCTCCCCGAGCGTTTGAAGTGAGCAGCCACCGCACATTACGCCAGATGAAATGCTATCACGCTTGGTCGCTGAATGGTTTGTGTCATTAAGAGAGTAAGGCAAACAGCGATGGAGGGGAGGGGGGCGCTGCTCGCAACCTGCCTGCGTTCTGAGAGGAAGGCAAGATTAAGGGGATGTTCAGAGGCTCTCGTCTGTCAGGACTTCAAAGATGCCATCGACACTCCTTGTTTCTGCCGACGCGGCGACCAAATCGCACACACTCCGCCGCCTCTGTGGCTGTCAGCGCTCCTCTGACATCCCCTTTATCAGGTGCACGGGCTTTAATCCAGACACGGATAAATAAATCAACACGCGGGGGTCCCTGCTCCTCTCAGCGCCCCCTGGTGGCAGGGTATCTGCACCGAACCAGGAAGTCATTAGTGGTCTGCCGGGGACTACAAAGATCGGCCAATTACACCGTACAGAAGGGATAATTAATGCACTTTGTCAAAAAGAATAAAACGACAAGAACCAAATTAACCAACGTGCAGCGCAGCTTCCTCTGCTGGCAGCCACATCAGACGGAGGAGAAGAAAGAAACGTGGCATCAAGGCGAGCACTGGGCTCGTCTCCTCCTGCACGCCTGGAAGGAATTTCAAAGTGGTTTCAACAAACAGAGAAATGTGTTGCTTTCCACCTTTTCCTCTCTCATTTTTTTTTTTTTTTTCATTTCACGATCCATTTTGACACAAACATCTGGAGCAGAAACGATGAGAGGTTGGAACGAGAGGTGACGCGTCCCGGGGCGTCAGGGTGGACACGTCGAGTCTGTTCGGGCGCTGGAAACGGCGATATTGACAATGAAATCAAAACGTAATCACTAAGACGTTCCTGGTGACGAGGAACGTGGAACACGCCGGCGTTGTACCTGTCTGAGCGCATTTCCGTCGGCTCTTTTCATTTCGTTTCCACGACAAACGCGAAGCAGACAGAGATCAGCGCGCACCAAAAAAGATGTCTGAATCAAGAAAGGATGGATCTGTTGCTCAGTTGTTGCTTGTTTGTGGTTTTTGTTTTGAAGACCAGCCTGGCGTCGGAAACGCGTCGCTATCAGAAGACAAAAGACGCCTCAGAAGCAACATAAGTGAAGCTTATACGCCGACGACTCACTGTTTGACAAACACGGAGGTGAAAAATATCAAATGTGTGTGTGGGGGTGTGT
>JARVGV010000578.1:26881595-26902596 GCA_031762435.1 Hypsolebias longignatus | reverse complement strand
CAACTTGAGGTAAGTTTTATTAATGTTGGATAAGTTTCAAAGTTACAATTAAATTCTGCTAACACAAAACATGTTTTGTTTTATTCCTAATTTTAAAGTGGATATTAAAGTGATTAATTTAAGTGATTGTTTAAAGTTTTTTTTGGATCGGCCCCATCCCTACTGATAAAGCTATGCAAAAAAATTGTGACATTCCCTGGAAAATACGGTAACTTCTTTACCGTTTCATACAAACAAAGTAGGATTTTGGCGCTTCGGTCGTTCTCCACGTCGGCTCGTTCAGAGCAGACGGCAAATGCCGACAGTCAAAACGCATTAGTGCAGTAAGTGGAGGGAAAAAAAAAGCTTTTTAGGATTTTTCTGCCTGAAAAAGACACCGAACGCACGAAGCTGAAGCCTCTGAGGAGCCTGATCTAAAACCTCGCAGCCCGAGGACAACGCAGGAAATAAACAGGTATAAAAATCGTGCCTTCAACCGCTCCCATTACAAACTCAACACGGCAAACAGTGGGAAACAATCAAGTTATTTCAGAGCAGCAGGACACAGAGAGCGGCATCTTGGGGCAGAGGCCTGCAGGGCTGGGTGGGGGCCACTCAGGCAGAGGTGGAACATGGGGATGCTTTAATGGGCTTTGGGAGGCTGGCGAACCCCCGCTGGAGGCCCACAGGAGGCCCTAGCCTGTGGTCTTGCCTTGGGCAGGCCTGCCACAGCAGCAGTCAGGTGGGCTGACAGACTGAGGAAGAGGAGACCCACCCCATGTGGCCTGCCTTCGTCAACCCCCCCACCCCCCCCCAACACTAACCCACGTGCACAGATGTTCAGAGTTTAGGGAGCAACAAGCTGTGCACAAACAAACAAAGACAGAGGAATAACGTGTTGAAGTTGCATCTTTTTCAGCCGAACGCTCCGCTCGGGTCGATAATCCTCAACATTTAGATCTTTCATAAATTAAAGCAGAAGCTGAAGATGTTTTGACTTAACTAAAGCAAGACTATCCAAACAGAAGCTAAACTCACAGTAGCTCAAAGCTAAGACGAGCAAAACTGGAGCCGAAAGGTAAAATTTGTGAAAACGTAGCTAAATGTAGCCAAACTGTGGCTACAAGCTACATGTAGCAAAACCACAAACGAAGGCAACATAAGCAAAAGCGTAGCTAAAATGTTATATTAACAAAAGGTGAAATTTTGCTTTACATTTGCTAACAGCTAAAAGCGGAACAAATGTTGACTATCAAAGCAGTTGCTAAAAACTAAAATTAACCAAAGTTTAGCTGTAAGGTAAAAAAAAAAAAAAAAACAGCCAAACTGTAGCCAAAAGCTGAATGTAGCAAAATACTAAAAGTAACAAAACCCTGGATAAATGTTGAAACTGGCAAAACTCTAGACAAAAACTAAATGTATCAAAACTGTAGCTAAAAGCTTGAACTGAAACAACAGCATTCAACAGATAAGATTAACAAAATAAACACCTAATTTAGTAAAAGTGCAGCTAAAAGCTAAAATCAGTTGTAACCACAACTTAAAGCTACACAGAGGAAAACAGTTTATTTTCTGTTTAACGCAACTATTGTTCAACTTAATTGTTTCATCCAGGAAGTCCTTTCTGATGCAGCCTGGAGTCAAACCCGCAGCCTCAAGGTTAGACTGAGCTAAACTTAGCAAAACAGTAGCTACAAGCTAAAAGTGTAACAATTGTAGCTAAAATGTTAAATGATCAATACCATATCTATAAAGTGAAATGATCAAAACAGTTGCTGTAAACATAAATTCACCAAAGTGTTGCTATAGAAGGTAAAATTAGCTAAACCACAGCTAAAAGCTGAATGTAGCTAAACCGCAGCTAAAAGGTGAAATTAACAAAACCATAACAATTGATACAATTAACCAAATAGGGGGTAAAACATTAAATTATATTACCTTTATTTAAATGGTAAGAAAAGCAAAAAAGTAGCTAAAAGCTAAAAATACAGCTAAAAGGTCAAATTAGCAAAACCACAACTAAAAGCTGAATGTAGCTAAACCGTAGCTAAAAGGTAAAATGAACAAAGCAGTGGGTAAAACACAAAATTGGAATAACTTTAAATTGTAAGAACAGCAAAAAAGTAGCTAAAATGAGCAAAAAGTAACTAAAAGCTAAAATGAGCAAAACCATAAGCTAAATCAAAAGTAAAACAATATTTTTGTTTTGTTTTACACAATTGTTTCATGCTGGATGCTCCTCCTGGGCTCAAACCTGCAACCTCAAGATTACCACATCACTGGCCCCCAGCAAAATCTCAGCTCAAAGCTAAAATTAGCTAACAGGAGCTAAAGAAGACAAAAATAAAGCAAATTTGCTCAAGTAGACGTCAGAGAACGATGTTTCTGACGCAACAGAGGAGACCTCTGTGAAATTGTCTGTTCACGATTCAAAAAGTATAAAATTATAAATATTAAAACGTTCTTTTGTTTGCAACTTTTGGAAGAAAGTATAAATAACAAAACGACACTTGCTAATCAACTAATCAACTGCTAAAACGGACGTTGGCTCAGATTTCAGTTCAAAGTTCGTTTCAAAGAGAAGCAGCACACACCAGCTTTTTTATATATTTTTTATCTTGGATTCATTGTGACTTGCTCCGTTCCTGCACAGTCAACCTTTAGTCCATCCAGATCCCAGGAGCCCCGTTCATAACGGCCTTTGTAGGAGGTAAAGATGGGGTCGGAGCGGCCCGGAGTCTCGCCTCCTGGCCGCTGAGGCGAGTGAAGCCTCTGGCAGAACTGGCAGCGTGGGGAAAGGCCAGCTTCATCACCGCTGCTCAAACATTCATCACACGACCTCTCCTGCAGCACGCTCCGAAGGGAGACCAGCTCCCATCCTCAAGCTTCCGATTTAGGAAGAGCGGTGGCAGAGAGGCGGCTTCAAAAGTTTTCGGGGGAGCTGGGTCAACGCGCATCACACCAAAGACGAAGACGAGGGACAGAGGAGCAGAAGCGCTCAGCGGTCAGGAGGGAGGTCATTACCGGGCCGTGTTTATCCCCGCACTGATGTGTGCTGCTGCCTCAACGTCTGGAATATAGAGCGGCAGCCGTCACTGCAGGCAAAATAGTTTATGTTCCTCTCTTTGCTTATGTTCTCGGAGAAGTCTGCAGAGGAAACACTTTACCTGATATTTGCATTATTTCTGCTTAAAGACATGAGAGATTTTCCACCGAAAAACCCTCCACGCGTCGGCTCAAAGCGTACACACCATGCAGTCATGGGAAAAAGAAAGTACACCTTCTTCCAGGTTTCAGCAGGTTCCAAAATTATCCAAATCTGCCCTCAACAGATGCAACAAATACACAACAGACCCCGGCACGTCATCATTTATTCAACAAAGACCAGGCCAAAATGGAAAAGCTGAGTGCGGATGAACCGAGTCCAGCTCTGCTGTTTCCGAGGTATTTAACAGGGATCACTGCAGCCAGGCGCTGCTGATCAAACATATTGATTAACTGCTCATAATCAGTTGAACCACCTCTAGAAAAGCAGGAGTTTTTGCTGCTCTGGAGCACACAGGTGAAAGTTAACGCAACACCAGGGCGGAAAGACGTCAGCAATCAGCTCAGAGAAGCAGCTGTTGCTGCCCGTCCATCTGGGAAGGGTCAAAGGTCATTACCAAACTGTTTGGAGTCCATCGTTCAACAGAGAGAAAGATTATTCACGTTATAGGCGGATGCCAATCTTCCCTGGAAGGGCAGCAAATTCACCCCGAAGGTCAGACCGTGCAATGCTTATAATAATGCGTTCCATCTCGGAGCCTACATGCCTCAGTTAGCAGGTCAAAGGTCACCGCATGTGTTTGGAGGAGTTGCAGGAGAAAGACTTTCCCTGACTTCTGGAATAATGTCCTCTGGACAGTCAAGGCCAGAGTGGAGACGTTTACCCAGAATGCACTGCGGCTAATACCTGATCCCAGCCATCCGCACGGTGGTGGAGGGCTAATGGTTTGGGTTCCTTGCAGTCTTTAAGTGGAGCATGAACTCTGTAGACTAAAGGGTTCTGGAGTCAAACATGTCTGTCCAACAGCTGAAGCTCGAACCAAACTGTTTTAGCTATTGCTTTACTGGCTTTAGCTTTTGTCTATTGTTTAAGTGGCTTTAGCTTTTAGCTACAGTATGGTTTTATTTATTTTAACTTTCAGCTAAAGTTCCGTAATGGTTTGGGTTCCTTGCAGTCTTTAAGCGGAGCATGAACTCTGTAGACTAAAGGGTTCTGGAGTCAAACACATCTGTCCAACAGCTGAAGCTCGAACCGAACTGGGTCCAACAGAACCGTGATCCCAAACACAGCAGCTGATCTTCAACAGAACGGGTCAGACAGAACAGAAGGAGGGCGCAGCTGTGGTCCAGTCAGGCTGTGAAGAGACCTTCAGAGAGCTGAGAAGAAGCCTCAGTCTCCACAACCACGTGAGACAAACAGAAAACCACAGAGTTCTGCTTCTGAAGGAAGTTCTACAAGCTGCTGGACCACTCGCAGCTTGTTCATCTAGTTGTTGAATGAATAACAAACGACTCGGTGGAATGAAACCCTGGAGGTAAACTCAGGTGAGCGTTCAATTTCTCGTGGCTGTGATCGGGTCTGGAGTTTCGTCTTGAGGGTGCTTTTATCTCACACTGTTGCAAAACCCAATTTTGCTCTAAAACATTTTACATCTGGCAGATGTGCGCTTGCACTCATCGACTTCTACTCAAGCCAAATGAAAGCAGTGCTAAAGTTCATGAAGCGTCCACACAAGCCGCTACCTACAGTATGTTAAACCTAAAGCTGCAGTTTTGAAAGTTTAATGAGATCAGGGAAGTTTGTTTTTGTCTATAAATCGTGCTTCTGGTCAAAAACAGCTGTAAGATAACAGAATAAATACAATTATACATTATGTGTGTGTTGTTTGCTCCGTGCGGTTCTAAAAGTAAAACTGCTCCACTCGCGTTAAAAGCTGCTAAAAACAACGGCTTCTTCTGAACCTTTCCTGCATCCACGGACCAGTTAACCTACATTTCCGTGAACGCACCGCGCGACGGAAACGAGCAAAACAAAAGTCAAACTATGCCACGACGCCGTCGAGCTAAGCGCGAGCGCGCATTCAAAGTTTGAATCCGGCAAAGCGACAACCCCGTGCGCTCGCTCGGAAGGCGAGAAGAGGGTTAAGCGAACAAAGCCTCGGAAAAGGAGTCCAATTCTCCAGCTCCTGCCCCAATCCTCGCAGTTACCCCGCACAAAGTACACAAGAAAAAAGAAAATAGCATCATGCATATCATTCATTAGCAGCAAATAAAAGAAATTCTCTCTAATAGCGCCCCCAAATCCCCGAGCTCCCGGCACCACGGAGCAGGCAACTAAAAGAAAATAGAAAGGAGAGGGGGATGCAAAAGGAAGCAGTCTCCCTCAAGTGCTTGTTAGGCCCAAATTATTATGGCGATGAATAATTTTAAAAATAAATAAGAAAATAAATAAATAAATGAAAAGAAACATTTATAGATCTAAGTATTATCAGAGGAGCTGCGGGTCTGCTGCTGAGCTCTCAGGGCCCGTGTGAAATCCGCCTTTGTTTTTCGCTTTGATCTCTAACTGCTAACCTATCCAGCGCTTCACCTGATTCCACCCCCCGCTGCATCCATCACCCACTTCCTCGCAGCTAAAGCCGAGCTGCCCGCGCTAAGCGCTAATCATCCGCCTCGTCATTAACTTCATGCCGTTTCTCGGCGGTAATTAACGCGCTGCGAGTACCGGGAGGCGCTGCAGGAAATCAACGTGGAGCAACGAGAAATGGAAATGAAACACAGAGCGTGCACGTCTGAGAGCGCACGCCCGAGCTCGTTTCTGAGTTACTCCCTGCTTCAGATTTGTCTTAGCTTCCTGCTTCCTGTCGTCTAACACGTCCTTCCTGTTCGACTCGGACTTTTCCCTCTTGTTTGATCTCATTTTCCCTCTTCTTGTCTATTTTCAAGTCTTTTCTTTGGTCTGTCGTCCTTCTGTTTGATCTTTCTTCCTTTTTTTCATCCATTTGTTCAATTTTATTTTTATTACGTCGCGTCATCCTTTCCGGTTTTTCCACTGTTCATGGCTCAACAATCCTTTATTTCCCTCCGTTTCCCATTTGTAGTCTGGATTTTTCCCATTTTTTCTTTAATTCCGTAATTGCTCGCTGCCATAAAAAATGAGATTTAATAAAATTATTTGTGTATGTTAGCAAAATATCTTATCAAACACTGAACAGACTTTGACGAAACTCCCAGAAAGTAACCATTAGACATACCTAACATTTGGAATACACTCAAGATGGCCGCCATAGCTGATCCATCTCAACAAACACAAATATTGTTTATGTCTCTGTCCATTTTTACAGATAATAAGATAAAATCTTGTGTTTTAGTTGAGAGTCGTCCCCGATACAAACTCTGATCTTTGTTTAAAATGTTTGCATGTAAGGCGGCAATGCTATTGCTTTACTGGCTTTAGCTTTTGTCTATTGTTTAAGTGGTGTTAGCTTTTAGCTATGGTTTTATTAATTTTAACTTTCAGCTAAGGTTCCCTAATTTTAAATGTAATTTTTTTTATTAGCATTTAGCTACTATTTTTCTGGTTTTAGTTATTGGATTATGGGTTAGTGACTTGAGCTATGGTTTTGCTAATTTCAACTTTTAGCTAAGATTTTGCTGAGTTTTACGTTTAATTTTTTATTTAGAACATTTAGCTTTTAGCTACTATTTTTCTGGGTTAGCTTACATCTACTGTTTAAGTGGCTGTAGCTTTTAGCTATGGTTTTGCTCATTTTAACTTTTAGCTGAGGTTGACCTCATTTTTAGATTTAATTTATGAATTAGCTCATTTTAGTTTGTAGCTATTGGTTGTCTGGTTTTAACTATTGCTTTATTGACTCTAGCTTATAGCTACCATTTAACTAGCTTTAGCTTTTAGCTATGATTTTGCGAATTTTAACTTTTAGCTGTTTTTCTTGATTTTTAGATTTAAATTTTATTTAGAAAATTTAGCTTTCAGCTACTATTTTCTGGATTCAGCTATTGCTTTAAGGGTTCTAGCTTATATGTACTGTTTAAGTGGCTGTAGCTTTTAGCTATGGTTTTGCTCATTTTACCTTTTAGCTATAGGTTGTCCTGATTTTTAGATTTAATTTATGAATTAGCAAATTTTAGTTTTTAGCTTTTGATTTGCTGGTTTTAATTATTGCTTTATTGGTTTTAGCTTATAGCTACCTTTAGCTTGCTTTAGCTTTTAGCTATAATTTTGCCAATTTTAACTTTTAGCTAAGTTTTTCCTGATTTGTAGATTTTTTTTACTTTAAAAAAATGTAGCTACTTTTTTTATTTAGCTATTGCTTTAAGGGTGCTAGCTTATATCTACTCTTTAAGTGCCTTTAGCATTTAGCTATGGTTTTGCTCATTTTAAATATTAGCTAAGGTTTTCCTGACTTTTAGCTTCTATTTATAATTGAGCAAATTTTAGCATTTAGTTACTCGTTTCCTAGTTTTAGCTATTGCTCTATTAAATATTTTCTTGATTTTAGCTTTTATTTATGGTTTTGAAAACTTCAGCATGAAGCTAGTGTATACATTTTTGGCTTGTAGCTACAGTTTTGCTAGTTTTAGCTACTATTTAGTTACTATTGTTCGCTGAGTTTATGTTTTTTATTTTTAATCCTCTATTCTCTCTTTTTATTTTCTTTCATTACAGATGTAAAATGTCTCATAATACACAAGATTTTTTTTCTTTTCATTCTGTTTTATTTTTGTCTTTTCTCTTCTTTCATTTAATTGTTTTCTTTCCTTCGGCTTCTTTCCTTCGGCTTCTTTCCTTCGGCTTCTTTCCTCCACATTAATTCTCTCCTCTCGTTTATTTTTACTGGATTTCTTTCCTTCTCCTCTTCTTGTAGTTTTCTCATCTCCTCGGTTCCTGACCTTCACTAAAGGGACATCCCGACCTCTGTGATCCATATTGTAATGAGACCTGCCTCGACCATCCTCACCCTGCTCCCCCAGCCTCCACCCCCACCTCACCCCCTCCTCTCATCTTCCTGGTATGTACCCATCGTCGCCCCCTCTACCTCCTGATCTCCCCGAGCCCCTGAGTGGCTCGCTGGATTCTGTTTCATCGCACATCAAACGAGCCTCGTGCTCTCCACGCAGGGAGGACCCTGGGACCGCAACATCTGCACAGGGGAGGCGTGCGTGGGAGGGGTACTCAGGCGTCCGAGTGTGTGTGTGGAGCAGATGTTGATGGGACCCGAGCAGCAGGCTGGGGGGGACGCCACAGGGAAACAGAGAGAGACTCATCCCTGCAGCCAGGCCTTCTGAGCCCCCCACCCCCCTCGTCTGACAGTACAATTAGGTAATTAGTCACTTCAACACTAATAACCTCATCATTACTTGTCTCTGCATGTTTCCTCTCTATTTCAGACTCCGAGTCCACAGGCCCTCCCCGGAGTCCTGATTTAAAGGTGGAGGGGCAAAGGAGCTGTGCAGGTGCAGCACTCCGAGGGCCAGGACTCTGATCTGGACCACACCAAAGGTCCTCTTGTCAATGGAACCAGAGAACTGGCTTCATGAGGGGGGAGTCAGGTTCGCTCTCACATCCATTAACACCAAAGCTGTTTCATCAGCGTCTGGTTCTGGCAGGCGGGGGCTGCAGGGGGCTGTGATCAGCCTCCGCGGAGCGCCAACGCTGTTAGGACGAATCCAAAGCTGCTGCTGTCAATGAGTCATCAAAGGTCCTGTTTGAGAACAGCTGTCGACGTCAGCGCTCCGCTGCCACGGTGAACGTGCCACAGGGATCAAGTTTGACAGAATTATTTTAGACGGGAAGACAAGTCTGTGCAAGCACATCAGCCTGATGGTTTCCAAACTGAAAATTCTGTGGAAAGTTTTAGATTTTGCAGGAAGTTGTTTAAAAAAACTCATTTGGTTCCTTCCTCGATGGAAGTTGAGCTTTTATTTTGACATGGTAAATTGCTTTAAAACTAACAGGCATGCTCAGTCAGAGCTGAACTTAAGCTGGTCTGCATTACTCCAGATATTTTGAACAAATTAGTTTTTCCTAAAAATGCATATAATTCGTCTCCGTCTGTAATACGCATAGCGCCTCTGGATTGTGGGACCGTCCACATCAGCAACATCAAATACAGAGAAAGACCACGTTTGGTTGGTCTAAAAATCTCCCAAATGGTCCAATAATATATTTTCTTTGATTCCATTTACAGTTTCCTGTGAGTTATAAACCATTTCAGAACATGATTTCAGTTTGACGGCAACAGGATCCGAAGATAAAGCAACACAAATATAGAAAAACGGTAAAAACAGCTTCATTGTTGTTTTGGTTTTTAAGGATCCAAAGTGATGAATGACATTATCTACTTTGGACCAACAAACAGCCATAGTATCGAAATGACTACTGAAATAATTGACCTTTATGGGAGTAAAGACAAAACATTAGCTCACATTCATGGCAAAACTTTACCTAAAATGCTAACATGATTTGTGTTGCAAAATATTTTTGTTCATCTCAAACAGAACCACACTCCACAGGAGATTTTGAACCAGTACTTGCAAGACCAGGTTACATAAATATACATAAAGTACACTTGAAGACCAGTCGTGAGAATCTGCCCTGAGCCGCATTCCCAGCTTGCTTTTATAGCCTTATCAGTTCAGCCGAGGTCACAGATCTCATTCGGTCATCGGCTGCAGCCTCACCCAGCTCCCCCACTAACCCAAACACATGGTTCATGGGCAGAAATAAGATTCTCAGCCACAGTAATAAAAACATCCATAACCATTGACCAAAACTTCTCTAACAATTTGTTTTAGCACTACTAACGGTAACGTTTGTTTTGTTGCCTCAAGGCCTGGAAATTAATTGGAACTTTATGTTGATAACAAGAAATAAATCCATTTAACATTATTTTTAATAATCAACATAAATGGGGAAAACCTTGTTTCATGTGTTTCTAATGGCTTATTAAACTATAAATGGATGCATGCATATTCATCTTTTACAGCAGCTCCAGCCTCAGGTGTGTCCAGGTCCTGAGGCTGAGCAGCTCTTTCAGCTGTGAGTCCAACAGACTTTTACCTGACTATTTCAGGACCGGGTTTTCCTTGAACCGGGGTCGGGTGTTACTTCATCAGTGTGCTTACCGTATTTTTTGGGCTATAAGGCGCATTAAGCGAAACAAGTTCATTTTGACTGATTTTTGAGCGCCGTGCACCACATAAAATCAGTACGACATCAGTAAGCACAACCAGAATTAATGCATAAGGTGCACCTGATTATAAGGTTCACTGTCAATTTTTGAGAAAATTTAAGGATTTTAAGTGTCTTATAGTCCGAAAAAATACGTTAAGCCCAAATCGCTGTAAAATTTCTATTTTTTTTCTCCATTCATATTTCCCTACGCTCTGAGCAGTTTTCCAGTCCCTGCTGATGAAAAACATCGCATCACGGTGCTGCCACCGCCGTGCTTCAATGTGGAGACGGCGTTCTCAATATAATGGAAGTCGTTAGGTTTATTAATTTAACGTTATTTTAATGGGTTGACAAAGACAGATGTTGACAGCTGTTTTCCATAACATCTAATGCATCCACCAAATTTTAAAATTCCTTTTTCAGGAAGCGTTTTTGATTTCATTCGTACATTATTCAACAAAGTGAAGAAGTAACCGTTACCTTAATTGCTATAAACCTAAATCTAGTTGTACCGCTGAGCACATTAAACCAAGAGGGGTGCAGATATTATTAGGAGAGACCAGAAGTGAACACAAACACGTTCTGATTAAAGGTGCTTTAAATTTGCTTTTCAATGCAGATTAACGCTCAAATATTCGCAAGCTTCGAGTTTCCCGAGAACGCTGAAGTTTCCGCTCGTCTTTGCCGTGAAACCGCCCTCACGTATTCCTCGTAATCTAGCTTCATGTTTTCGGTTTTGAGGAGTTCGGATCACCTGCTGGCGCGCTCGCAGCGGCAGCTGTCGTGTCAGCCTCCATATTTCCCAGCTTTTATTGGAGCCAAACAGCTGTTTTGCATGGCAGACTAAATTAGAACACGTCATGACATTCTGACATTCGGGTGGCAGAAAAAAAAAAGACTGATGTCTTGGAGAAATAATAAAAATAAAAAAAAAACTGCACAGATCAAAACTGGTGTTGAAATCCTCAGAATGAAGAATTGCAACAGTTTTAATAAGTACTGTGGGGGTTATTAGTGTGGAAGTCTAACAGTGAGCTTCTCTACTTGTATACAAATGAAGATTCTCCATGAATAAAACATCTAAACTGACTGTGGAGGAGTTTTAACCACAGAGGAAAGCATGAAAGAAGGAGAAACTAAAACTAATCGATTCAGCCACTAACAATATTCCCGTCTTTAACAAACGCCTGCAAATGGATTTCACAACTTGTTTGCCTTTATTAGACAGAAGCTCGTGCTCAAGTTGCTGCACTTTATTTACCGTCTGGATAACGAGCGATAACGTCCCTTCGTTGACAGGAAGCAGGTCCAGCACCACAACCCTCGTGCACTTCTCCAGCAGTAATTATTCAGAGCTTGTTGAATTTTTATTTTTTTACATTTGAGAGCCCCAGATAACCAGAGGCCTGCTGTAGGGCTAACCAAGCAGCGTGATAATAAATTAAAGGTCTCGGGCTGTTTGACAAAGTACCGGAGGATTCGCTAATGGCCGAGCTGTGGTGTCGTCGTGTGTTAAAAACTCTCTGGCTGATTAGTTCAGTCAAAACTTGATGCTGTTTTGTTCGCCGCACACTTTTCAAACCATGAGATCAGAATAAATTTACAGTAAGTTCACATAATCTGCTCTTTATTAGAGACTAACAAGTGGTTTTCTGAAAATAATCCACGAGGTTTAGGACCATTTGACACATTTAGCTTTACTTCGACAATAAATGACAAAAACAAGTTAAGCACCCAGAAAGAATGGACTGGTTTGTGTGGGATTTGGTCCACTTGTAGACCAGCGATGGATGTGGTTATCAGGTAGTTGCCAGAGTGAGGACAGGCCACCTTATCTCAATTCGCCTCGAGGCTCTGTAAATTTGATGCTCTGCCCCCTCCCCTCTCCAACCGAGGAAGTCTACGGACCTATCAGAGGGACCCGGCTGAATAAACATTGTGTCATCATTTCAGGACTCTTGGATTCTCTCTGGCGCTGTCCGAGGTCGACCTTGGCACCTCTTGAGAGTGTTTACGGATCTCACCAGAGGGAAGTGATTAATTATACCATTCTTATCAGAACTCCTAGAGTGCTTCTGGAGTGTCCTTGGACACGCTCACCGCTCTTGTCATCTCCCCTCCCCTGCAGAATGTCTGTGTCACTATGTGCAGGGTGTTTTTTTTCAATCTCAGGCTCTCTATCCTCGGCCAATGAGTGAGAGTTCGATAGGATTTTTTTTTGGCCTCCAAATCCTACGTGTCACTTTCACTGCTTTTTGCTCGTATAAACACGTCTCACATGGTCTTCGAGGCTCAATGTGATTTATCTGTATAAATAAAGGTTGAATGTGAGTTATGGTCGGCAGACAGACGATGTCTTGTGGACACATTACAATGTTTCCCCTACCATTATACAAGGAGGGCGCCCCTCCCTGTAAAAGAACTGAGCGGCCTGTCTACCAAAGCGAACTGTCCCCCACAGACAACTGCCGGCACTGATGTAGCGCTAAGCTAGCTGCATGCAATACAGATGCGCTAGCTAAAAAGCTACAGAGGTAGCGCTCCGTTTCCCTCACGCTGAGCCGTCTCCCTCCGTTCGAACACTAACGGTACAAACAGCGCACAACAAAGACGTGTCTCCAGCTCCAACCCCCATCTCCCGTCGAAAGAGATGAGCGCCCTGCCAAGGCAAGAAATCTAGAGGAAACACTGCATTAGACAACAAGACCAGCACCTAACTGAGTTTCATATGTCACAACGTGGGGTGTACAGACGTCTCAGCGGACCGATGTTGGAACCAGTGGATACACGAGGACTAGCTGTGAAGGTTCTGATCACGAGAGACAGACCACACCAGCATCGGATCAATGACTTCCATCCAGACAGGAGGAACTGGACCCTTTCCATTAGTTGTTCTTACAGTTGGGGTTTGGAGTCCACTGTCAGTCATGAAACTTCAAGCACGGGGTTTTGGGACAATATCTAGACCTGAAATGAAACTTAAATGTGGTTGCTAACAGCGTATTTTGACACGATTGTCATAAACGAACAAGAAAAATGAGCTGTGCTGTCAAATCCTTGTTCAGTTCACTTACTGGCAACGTAATGACTTACTCCTTGAACATTTTAATCAGCAACAGACGCGGTCACAAGTTTCTGTTGTTTTGTGGACCAGAAGCTGAAACGTATGGGAACCACTGCGTTACACTGTGGTTGCATTGTGTCCCTTGTGTTGGCTGCCATTACCACCAGAGCAGAGACGATCTGTATCACCCTGGATCTTATGGTGGCACCAGCGGGAGAGGACCATGCTTGTCAATGTTGTGGAGAGACGTTGGTGTTACTTCTGGCATCGTGGTCCGACTTCCCGCCACCCCTGGTACTGATATGACGAGTCCTGATGACACAAAGGAACATCAACAACGTCCTACATGTCTTACCCCTCCTAGATGGCGCCTGATTCGGTGTTTCAACACCCGTCCGTGGACAGCCCGTGTTAGATTGAGGTCCTCCCATTGCCAACCAGGTCCGTTAGAACATGTGAGGGATCAGCCCAGACACCAACTCCAACCTGGTGCCATTACGATGGATTTCAAGGGTCAGTTAAGGCCAGCTAAGGCTGACTCACTGCAGAAAATATTAGAGCCATGATACGACACCGTTCTACACCTAATCGCCACTTGTACCCAAGAAGGAGCCAAGTCTTCTCCACACTGCTCTCTCTGTATCATCTGGTATTTGAACTGTTGCTTGATCGTTCAGTTTTCACCACCTTGTCTGGATGCTTTATTCGTATTTTCCCAGTACGTGTACCAAAGTTTTAGCGCGCTAAATGAGTCGTGCATTACTTTTAAAACCCACAAAAGTGTGGAGCACTTCGAAGAGCTCTTTGAAGCACATTTAAATGTGATTTTACTGCACGCCACGTGAGGTAGCCCAGCAAAAAGTATATTGGATGGGAAAGTGGGAACGGTTTATTGTTGCACACAGTTGCGATTATCTCCAGAAAATGACCACGTATCTTAAAGAAATGAGCTTTTACTGTGAAAAGACGCATCAGCTGTGACAGTGAACCACTTCCTCCTTGTATCAAATAATCCCTCATCATTCGGTATTTTATTTCCAAACACAACTGCCCTGATTAGAAGCATCTCTGCTTGATTAACGGAGCAGAACCGAGCTCTGAATATCAACATCTGTGTTGCTGAACGGCGAGGATAAGATCTGATTGACAGGCGGGCTCTCACCCGATCGAGGTGGAGATGCAAAGGGTGGCTGCTTCCCGGTGTCTCGTGTTTGTTGCATTTGACAGGTGCAGCCAGACGTTCAGCAGTCCTGGTGGAGCTCAGCGTCGTTTATGCAGATTAACACGTCAAGAGTACAAACGAACAAACAGACCGGAGAGCACAAATCAGGCATTTAGCCCGAGGCGACGCCATCATTAACAGATTAAACAAAGTGACTAATCACCAAAACAATCAGAAGCGGAGGGTGTTAAAAGACGCCAAAGTCTGGGGGGTAAGAAGCTAAGTTATCTTAATTATTCTGCGACGGACAAACAAAGAATTCAAAATAAACGGAAAGGTTGAAAATAAAAATAGTAACTGTCAGCGCACACGCTCGGCTGCTTTCAATCTAATTATCTGCGACAGTTTGATATGAAGTGAGGAAATGTAAGAAGAAATTTAACGCACGCCAGAAAATCTTTATTCTCTAAAGCCAAATAAAAGTTGAGACGATTACTTTTTATTGTTTTCAGACAATAAACTGACGTTTTCATGTAGGTGAAGTGTCAAAAGAAACCAAGACTCAAAGGAATGTCCAGGCTGCTGCCAGCGGCTCAACAGGGTCACCATGGTAACGACGCACCTGTGTCTCTCACTCCCCCACAGCACTCTTTATAAGACAACCAGAATCGCTGACTAAAAAATAAGCCTCAAACAAACAGCCACTGAGAGAAAACTATAAGTTAATCATGATGGTAAAAGCTTCTGTTGTCACGTATTTAACGTAATTTTTGGACTATAAGGCGCAACGGATTATAAGACACATTAAGCAAAATAAGTTCATTTTGACAGATTTCTGAGCATGTACAACAAAAAGTCTGTCCGATGTCAGTAAGCACTACCAGAAATAATAAATAAGGCTCACTGTTGATTTTTGAGAAAATTAAAGTATTTTAAGTGTGCTTTAAAGTCCGAAAAATATGGTACATTTTTATGACAAATAGACAAATGTTCTTCACAATAAGAAGTATAAAACATATGAGGATATAGGAAGAGTTTGAATGCAGAACATTTAGACACCTCAAAGATGACATCATCATGCTTAACTTTAAGACTCTGTGGTAAAATCTTCAAAAGGTACTAAAACTATAAAACACATACAAGTGTCAGTGCAGTCTTGTAAAACCGAACTTTCGGAGATCCGTTTCAACTTTGAGCGACGTTTCTTCTGCGGAGCGTTGGCGCTACAGGAATCCAAAGACGGACGGGTTTTGGTATTTGACTTTTTTTTTTTTTTACGAGTTTTTCCAAAGCTGAGGAAGGAACTGAAAACCAACGCAAACAGACGGATAATGGGCGACTCGTAACACGCACTGGCGTCCTTAATCAAGAAGTTCTTGAACTAAAAGTTAGTTTGGGGATGGGATCAGGCGTTGAGGCCTTTTGAGAATAGCCCGGGTCAGAAACCTGATGACGAACACGCGAGACTCCTGCAGGGATTTTTGACACAACAAAGAAAATCCTTCGTCCTTTGAAACCCAAATGAGATGATGCTGATGCTGAGCTTTTGTTTGAACGCGCAGCCGTGCCACTGGTGGATCCTCCCTGCTTCAAACTTCCCGTTAATATTTAAATCTAGAGATGACCGAAGCAGCCTTAACAGGCGTGTCAGTCTTCTTTAACCCTGGACGCTACATCCTAAAGGGCCCTCCCGGTTTACAGACCTCCCTCCACGCTGAGCGGACGACGGTCTCCTTTGACCTTCACACCAAGCCGTGGCCCGAAACCTCAACTATTGATTGCTCTAACTATCTGTTTACTCCTCGTCTGCACACTTTCCCAGCTGCTTGGAGAGCATCGTTTGCCCCGAGGCGATCAGCGGGGCTCAGCTTGTTCCAGTCTTTGATCATCGTTCAGCCAGCGGATTAACATATGCACACTCTCTTCCTCCCTTTGTCGCTGAGCTTGATAATAAATCTGCAACCCTTCCGCCATTTCTCTCCCCTCTCTCTCCCTCTCGTTGGGACGAGCCGTGAATCAATCACCCCTGCTTTACGCCTCGTGTCCAACATGGATGCAAATCACAGGAGGATCTGCGGGCAAAGCTCCCTGCTTATTAAAAACCCGATCCCGCGCTCATTACGGCCCCACTCACGCACATGCACGTCGCCAAGACGAACAGCAGGTAACGCTCGTGGAAAACAGGAGATAAAACACAAGATTAACAGATTTCTAAGACTATTATCTCAACAGAGGCCAAAAGAAGCTAAGCTTCATTCACTTTGCCAAACCTAAAGGAGAACTGGGAGCTAATGAAGTTAATTAGAGACGTTGTGGGAGGTTAAGGTGTCGTCTAAAAGGAGCTTAATGTGAGGGAAAGCGTGGGGCAGAGGTTTGAGTTCGTACCTGCCCTCGCTGTGCAGCAAGTGTCCTAATTAAGGTTGGTTTGGAGCCTGCAACCAGTTAGCTCTAAAAGAGCCAGGGCTTCTGGGGTTTGGAACAACACCAGCACGGACTCTGCAAGTAGGGCACCGCGCAAACCACGCAGGAGGCAGACGAAGTGTGTTTCCAGGTAGACCTGTGGCCTATCTGGTTTCTCTAATGGCCACAGCTCCCTGTTGCCGTTTCTTATTTATTACGACCTAATTATATCAGCGTGTCAGCGAGCGGCTCCGTGCCCTAAATGCCGCGACGCGCTCGCGGCAGAGCTCGACTTTGTGTTTCCGAGCCGTGTAGCGTTTAACCACGACTCGCCTCGGCTTGTTTAGCCCATCAGCGATGCAGCGGGCGAGGCAGAGGAGCGCACGGAGTGAATCAAAAATACAGTAGCGGCGTGTGCTCAGGACTGACAGGAGGAGGAGGAGCGAGCTTGGACGAGTTCCCCTCCTCATCATCATCATCAGAGCGCCGGGCTGAGCTGTGAGGTGTGAGTCCCATTAAAAATAGAAAAAACAGGTTCGAGTTGCAGGAAGAGACGCGTCCTCTCACCTCGGGAGACAACGACCTCGCTCGCCCTGACAGTGAGGCGGCGGTGACCCGGCATGCCGAGGCGGAGCGTCTCCACACACTGATGAGCGCTTTCCCGGACATCAAACCGGAGCGCCGCAGACCTCCCCGCGACCCTCCTGCGCCGCCTTGTCTCCTGCACTCTGCTCTTACTCAAAACCTGATGTGTGCAGACACATCTGCAAAAAGAATAATAAGGAAATCGATCGGCGCGCGCTCGGTAAAACTCTCCCTGCAGGTTTGGCAGGTGATTACTGGGCCTGGTGCAGACTGTTGTACGCTCGGAAAAACAAGTGGTTCACATTTAACCAATAAGACTGGTGCAACCGTTTTAATCGGGGAGTTTAAAACCAATAGTTTAGATTAAACCGATGATGCAACCTGATTTTATTTGGTTGGAGCGTCTCAGTTCATCCAAACAAGCAGCCAACCCCAAAACGAGGTTCTGAAAGTGTGGAGAATAATGCATGCGAGTCCCAATCATCGAAATTCAAATGACTTGGACGCATCCCCAGCTCCTCTCCTCGTCTGCCTTCTGTCGAGGCCTCGCCGACTGGATGGAAGGGAAGCAGACTGAAGATCCTGAAGGTCTGAATTAGGAATGGCCCGTTATTAATTAAGCTGGCTGAGGTTGGATTTTTTTGACAGGGGCTCCCGAGGCGGCAGGCGGTGTGGATCTTGGCGCTGACCTGGCCCAGCAGGGGAAAGAGCTGTGTCTTTGAGGTGGTGGAGGCTAGAACGGGTGGGAGAAGGGAAAAAAGGAAGAAGAAGAAGAAGAAGAAGAGGAGGAAGGGGTGGGTGTGAGGAGGGGGGCTGGCTCCATGCCGACAGCCAGGCCTGCCACGTCTGCGTGCCCGCTTTGAAGTGTCACCTTGAGGGAAGAGTCGATGGCCGGGAAGCCGGGAGGGCGGGCGCCGCAGAGAAGAGTGGCACCGTTGGCACCGGCAGACATGGCGCTTTAATATTGCATGGGCTCCCGTCCATCTCTGTACACACTCAGGACATTCCTTCTGCTTGATTTAGTTTGAAAGTAGATCTTTGTTGTTTTTTTTTTTTGTTCCTCCCCTCGCCCTCTCCTCAACACCTGCGCTGGTTTCAGCCACCAACAAATGTCAAGCTCTGCAGTCACAGGAAGTGGAACAACTCCCTGAATCATGGACGCTGACACCGCTGCAAAGCGAAGCACGGCCGGAGCGGAAACCTTCCTGATCCGATCCTGACAACGTTTCAGGTTCACTTAAAGGCCTGCGCCGCCTGCTGCTTGGCACAACGAAAAGGACTCTCAGCTACTACCACATGAAACGTTAGCTCCGCATCTGTAAAAGTGACTGAGCTGCGTTGGCTAATGTCGATGAGCTGTGGGAGCCATCTTGTTTTTGGGTCACCTCCAAACGTGAATCCAAACTGCACACCTAAAATTACACAATTAAAATCCTGATGCGTCAGTATTGTTTAAAAACTGAAAGTGACACATTCCGGCGTTGCTTCTTTTAGAAAAGCCTCACACCTCCGTGCTTCTTTGTTTTTTAATTATTGTTTTGTTTTTTTTTGGCTAATCGCTAACTCCGCTTTCATCGCTTCCTCAAAACGCCGCCCTCCTTCGCGAGACCACATCGCCGGGGACTCAACTTCAACTTTTATCATCCCTCCTCTCTCCGCTTCCCTCCTGACCCCGCCGCCAGCTCCGTTACGCAACACGGCGAATCAAACGTTAGCGTTAGCTCGAGGAGAGGCGACGGAGTTTACCGAGCCGCAGGAAGGGGGAAGGAGGTGTTTTGAAGTGAGGAAAAGCGCTTTTTTTTTTTTTTGTTTGTTTTTTTATAAAGAAGAAAAACATTGCATTCACTTTCTACCCACTTTAACAACCGTCCCAGTTCACAAATAGCAGTTTTAACTCCCCTGATTAGCACTGACATCTGCAGCCTTTCATCTCTTCCTCCATCTTGTTTTTTTAATCAGATTAACCCAAACGGGCATCCTTTAATGGCCTCTTTTTTTTTTTTTTTTTTTTTTTAGGAAAGCTGAAAGAGGAGAGATAATTAAAATAATTAAACCGCTGGGACTGGTCTGTGCGCGTTCATCTCCCGCTCTTTTTTTCCCGCTCTTTTTTCTTCTCCCCTTTAAGTTCAGATTCTGCTTTGCTTACTGATTCAGGATGCACACAGAGAGAAAAGCTCATCATCCTCACTTAATTGCATTAAGTCGACTCTCCGAGGCCCAATTTTACCCTCCAAAACTGACAGCCAGCAGAAGATCTGATCTTTAGGTGCACGTCGGCCCTTCTAAATCTGGAAGCAGGAGGAGGGACAACATAGTCTAAACAGCCTTTATGGAGCAGATTTATTTAGTGAGTTTATTTTGCATAAGGCCTAAGATTAAAAAAAAAAAGGGAGGAGAAAAGAATCTCTTTTTAAGAATTATTTATTCATGAACTTTTAAGCTTTTAATGAGGACAAATGAAGCCGTTTTTCACTGTGTCAGTATGTAGTAACCAAAAATATTCTTGTTTAGCATTTTCTTTTTGCTCTGTGTCCGCGAGGAATAAACACTTACATTTAATAAATATAACTAGGAGTTTTCCGGGCATTAGGATTGTTTTGATCTTGCATAAATATCAAATTTTCCACGTTTTGATCAGGCTCTGTGATGATTATGGTTTATTTAATTTCAGTGATTCTCAAAGGAGAGGATTAATTCTTATGACCACTGCACCAAAACAGCAAATTCAAAGTTTTTTTTTCTTTTACAGGGTGACAATTTTCTTTTTTTTTTTTTATTTAAATTGAAACTTATCCTCAACTTCCTGTTTAATTTATTCTCCTTCAATCCGACGGGAGTGTTTCAATAAAAGGTGTACATATCCTGAATATTATAATCACTCATCTTTACACAAATTCAAACTTTCCTTTCTGTCAGAGGGAATCTAATGAATTCTTGCACGAGTTTTTATTTTATTTTATTTTTTTACAGCTCAAGATGTCGTCCTCAGGAGTGCAGCCCCAAACTTTCTACAAGCTCCGACGCCTCTTTCGTCCTCTTTCGCTTCATTCAGATCATTTTCACAGGGCTTCATTTCAAGTTGGCATGGAGGAGGAAGAGAAAAAAGTGTGTGTGGGGGGAAGAATCCCTTTGCTGGAAATACTTAAGATTTATATTTAAATTTTCATGGAATCTTTGAGAACATTGAGGAGCAATTTCACATTTGCACTGACATCTAATTTCTCAAGTAGAGTCTGAAAGCACAAATTGCCAACGATTCCCTGTGTGCCCAATTATCCTGCATCAATTTCCTTGACCCTGTGGAATGCTGGTAAATTAATCATGCTACTACTTCTCTTATTTTTTCCACTTCACTCTCGTGCAATACATATGCATGTGTTTGATAAACTAATCAGATTTGGTTGGTTATATTAAAGGAAATAATTCCCCGAACGAATCGGCGGAAAGGCCCAGGAATCTGAAATGCATGTCCAAACATAAACTACACGCAAAACAAATGAAATACAGCAAAAAGGCTAAATATTGTCGGGGCAAAATGATAAAAAAATAATAATAATAATAATATATA
>JARVGV010000578.1:26836362-26865821 GCA_031762435.1 Hypsolebias longignatus | reverse complement strand
AGCCTTCTCACTTTAACTTTTTTATTTATTTTATTGTTTTTAATTTAGTGTTTTTAATAGTTATTTTATATTGTTTATGTTGTGTTTTTGATGCTGTGAAGTGTCCTTGGGTGTTTTGAAAGGCGCTGACAAATAAAATGCATTATAATTATTATTATTATTGGACTCAGGAGACCCATGGACGACTCGGGAGAGCGATGGACCACTGCAGGTTCTGGAAGACCTGCAGACTCAGGAGACCCATGGACCACTGCAGGTTCTGATCCCATCAGTCAAACAGGTAGGTGGCTGCTTGGGTACTCCCCCGCCTTGCGAGAGGCTCCCAGATTCTAAAGAAGTGTTAGTGTGCTCAGGGACCAAAACAGGATTGAGTTTAGTTTTTAATTTTCAGGCAAAATTAAAGATCACCTGATGGACAGGTGTGTTAATCAACTCAGGCTGGGAGGTGAAAATCTTAAATAGTTGATCAACAAAGAATGTTCTATACATAACTTTGTCTCTGGGGAGGGCTCGGAGAATCATAATCGACCCACGGATGAGAAGATGGGCTACCTGTTCCTCCAGTGGAGGCAGCTCTGGGATGTGGTTACACTCCACTGGAGCCAGGAACTGTTGCCCATTGTGCTCTCTAGGTTGGCCCCCCTTCATTTGCTCTGTAGATGAATGGGGGGCTGACCCTCCCCCCCACCCCCAGCGAAATTCTCCCGTTTCACAGGTCATGTCTGAGGAGAGCAGGGTGGGGGCTGGGACCAGGAGAAGGCGGAACTTGTCTCTTGGGGAGCTCTGAGCGGGGGTGAGGTGCTGGATCCAGCCCTCACTGGGACCATGGAAGGCGAGGTGTCTGGACCAGCCCTCACTGAAGCACCAGGACAGGAAACAAGAGACTCAGTCCCACCGGAACGGTCTCGAGGAACAGGGCATGCAGGGGAAGAGCAGCAGACTGGTTTGGTGACTTCTTGCCTTTCTTATGGCGGCAGTGTGAGTGGTATGCAGGGGCGAGCCAGAGTTCCTCCTACGACAGCGTCTTCCCCCGATTTCCTCCCGGAGTAAGTTGGTGAGTAATGAGTAGGATACGAGGAGAAACTGGACCTGGACGCCGTAAGGTTACCTTGATACTGAAACCTTCCTCGTCTCTCCTCCTGCAGCAGGAGAGGTGAAAGCAGAACTTCCACCACCTGGCTGTGGTTCTCCAGTCCCAGGACAGGTTTGGTCTAAAAGGCACCGAACAGGATCACGGATCTCTTCATCTGGATGGGGTTGGACAAAAATAGATTAGTGGAACTCGGGAGGTCCTGCCCGCTGAGTTCAGGTTTGGTCGGTTCGTACTGTCAGTGTTTTCTTTAGGACAGGAAAGAACCCATAGTGCAGGCAGGACTCGGGAGGCAGGACGTAGAAAACAATACTTTAATAATAACATCAAGAGTCTGACATGGCAGCAACATTTACATGACTAGGAGCAGATTTGGAAAGAGACTAGGAACAGGCTTGGAACAGGACTTGGAACAGGACAAGGACTGTATCCAATGAAGATGAACCGACAAATGACAGGACTAACAGAAGGACTTGTATACACAAACAGGACATGAGATGCGAGTGATCATAATCAGACTAATCAGACTATTAAAGCAGAACACTAGGGAGGACAGGGAAGGGCCACTAGATGGTGCCATCCCTACATCGACCTTGACCTCTCTAAGTGACTTTCGACATCTGTTAACTTTCTGGCAAAAACCAATACAGACATGTTCCTGTTTTTAGTTTTCTACACCACTTGTAATCTACTTTTTGTTTTTATTTATTTATTATTTTTTTATTTTGCTACTTTTTCCTTTTGACTGTCCTTTTGGTTGCCATTTTATTTTAATGTGTAAAAAAAAACCCTGATACGTTTGCATGCCTCTTTTATGATTGTCTATTGTTGTCGTTATCCATTGTTGTCATCAATCTTTGTTAAAGAAATCAGGTCTCTCTTGTAAACGAGTCCTCGAGGTTCAATGGGATTAACCTGTATAAATAAAGGTTGAATGAATATGCTTCCATAAGGTAAAGTAATTAAACAGCATAGTATACATTTTCATTGTTATGCTGATGATACACAATTATATTGTCCATTAAACCCAATGAATCCATTCAGTAGACTACAAGCATCTCTTAAAGACATAAAAACCTCGATGACCCTTAATTTTCTCCTTTTGAATACAGACAAATCTGAAGTTCTGGTTTTGGACCTGAGTACCTTAGCAACACACTTTTCAGTCTTTCACCATCCTCGTATGGCATTAATCTGGCTTCCAGCTCTAATGTTAAAAATCTTGGTGTTATTTTTGATCAGCACATGTCTTTTTTCCCCCCACATTAAAAATGTTACCAGAACATTTTTCTTCCACCTACCAATCAAAATCAATCAATAAAATTAGAAATATCTTATCTAAAAATGATGCAGAAAAACTAGTTCATGAATTTGTCACATCTAGACTGGGCTATTGCAATGGTTTGTTTTCTGGGTGTTCAAATACTTCTTTACAATGTCTTCATCCATCCATACATCCATTTTCTTCCGCTTATCTGGGGTGGGTTGCGGTGGTAGCAGCCTAAGTAAGGAGGCCCAGACTTCCCTCTCCCCAGCCACTTGGGCCAGCTCCTCTGGGAGAATCTCAAGGCATTTCCAGGACAGCCAAGAAACATAGTCCCTCCAGCGTGTCCTGGTTCTTCGTCTGGGTCTCCTCCCAGTGAGACGTGCCCGGAACACCTCACCTGGGAGGCGTCCAGGAGGCATCCTAACCAGATGTTCAAGCTACCTCAACTGGCTCCTCTTGATGTGGAGAAGCAGCGGCTCTACACTGAGTCCCTCTCGGATGACCAAGCTTCTCACCCTGTCTCTAAGGGAGAGTACAAACACCCTGCAGAGAAAACTCATTTCAGCCGCTTGTAGCTGAGATCTCGTTCTTTTGGTCACAACCCAAAGCTCATGACCAAAGATGAGGATGGGAACATAGATAGATCGGTAAGTTGAGAGCTTTGTCTTTTGACTCAGCTCTCTCTTCACCTGGTTCGAGGGTTGCCGCCATGACAGGCACCAACAACCTTGCGGCCACAGCTTAGATAAGCCGCCTCGACAATAGTAGCGCAGAACATGGCCCACACGGACTCAATATCCCCTGCCTCCCTCAGAACGTGTTCAAAGCTCTCCCGGAGGTGGGAGTTAAAGCTCCGTCTTACTGGAGACAGTGTCTTCAGTTAATCCAAAATGCTGCTGCCAGAGTCTTAACTGGAGTTAGTAGGAGAGATCATGTCGCTCCAGTTTTAGCTTCTTTCCATTGGCTCCGTCAAATCCAGAATTGAATTCAAAATCCTACTTCTAACCTACAAAGCTCTCAAAAACCTAGCTTCAGCTTATATTACAGAACTTATTGTTCCATATTTTCTAACAGAGCACTTTGCTCTCAGATTGCAGATTTACTTGCGGTTCCAAGAGTTTTGAAAAACAGAATGGGAGACAGAGCTTTCAGTTATCGGCTCCTCTCTTGTGGAACCAACTTCCAGTTTCTGTCCGTGAGTCTGACTTATTATCCAGTTTTAAGACTGGACTTAAGACTTTCCTTTGTGATAAATCCTATAGTTAGGGTTGGCTTGGTTTTCCTGAGCTGTCCCTAAGTTATGCTGCTATAGGCTTAGACTGCTGGAGGACAAACTGACCACATCTTTTCACTATACTACTGTCCTTACTTACTCTGCTCAACCTGTTTTGTATTTGTAATTATTTTTTCTATCCTTGACATTTGTTTTTTGTCTTTCAGGTACACCTGCACCTACATCTGGGCCTTCCATTCTGTGTTTGTTTGCCTCTCCTTCCTGTCCTCTCAAACTTGTGCTTGCTCAGGATGGGAGATTGCTATGAAGTGGAGAACATGACTGCACTTGTCCCCTGTTGATAACTTTAATAATTTGCTTTTCTGTTTATTTGAATGTTCCTATAAAGTTCCCTGAGACAGGTTTGTTGTGATTTGGTGCTATATAAATAAACTGAATTGAATTGAACTGAATGATGTCAAATAAAGACTGAAGCTGGAAAACCTTGGCAACTGTGTTAGCTTGACAATAAACAACAGTGTCGTCGGCATAGAGATGCAAGGATGCAGCAGGAATATTTTTACCTACATTATTTATATAAATTGTAAAAACAGTGGGACCTAAAACTGAGCCTTGGTGCATATCAATAGTGACCATTAGGTAGTTAGTTGAAGTACCGTTATATCGAACACATTGTCTCCCACCTGAGAAAAAGTTTGAGAACCAACCAACAGTGGGATATGAGAAGCCAATATTTGAGAGCTTGTGGCATAAGATGTCATGATCTACACTATAAAGGCTTTGGACAGGTCTAAGTAAAGTGCAGCACAGTAATCCTTAGCGTCCAAAGCTTCAAAAACAACATTTAAAAACCTTTAGCAAAGTAGTCATTATGTTATGTTGTTTCCTGAAACCAGATTGGAGGGAAGATAAAACATTGAGTCCAAATACTTCTTGACTTGAGTATTTATCAGTTTTTCTAAAACCTTAGCTAAAATACAGAGTTTGGAAATTGGTCGATAATTGTTAAGTACAGTATAGTGGAGTCTCCTCCCTTATGTTAGCACAAAAGCTGTTTTCCTAGCATCTGGGACAGTATTATTTTGTATGAATAGATTAAAAATGTGAACTATGGTTCTGCTATCAATTGTGTAGCTAGACTTAAGAAATAATGAGGACAGTATATCTCAAATAAGAAATAAGTATGTCTCAAATAAGAAATAAGGAGGATCAGTGCATGCAGACTTTCTAGTATCCAGAGCTAACCTCACTGACAGAGAACAGTGAAAAATAGAATGCATGGTTTACTGAGGTTTGACTTGTTGGTGGCATATGTGATGTATCTTTTGAAACTGTATCAAATAAGGAACTGGAGGCAACAAAATGTTTGTTGAAACAATTTAGCATCTCATGCTTATCTGACACAGGAGCAGAGTCAATAAATGAGGTGGCAGATCAGATGAGTGAGTGCTGCCTAGGTAGGTAACTAGGTAACAGCAACATTTTAGATTTTTTGCAGTCTGTTGGAGCTCAGAATGTGTTGGTAATCAGTATTAGCTATAACCACAACACACACCATAAAGATCAAATAAAAATACAATTTAAAGTCAATATCTGTTAAAAAAATAGTTTTAGCTAATTTTGTGTTTTTCCCTTTCAATTTGCTATGGTGGCCATTTTAAACTGGACTGACTTGAATCAGTTGCAGCTATTCTTACTTTCTGCAAGTTTCATTAAAAAACATTTTTCTAGTGGTCATGAGATCTATATGACTTCAAAAAACATTTTTTACAGTAAAAAACAGTTTGATATCTCATATTATGGATGACTATACCAGTAATAATGCTAATTTGTTTAGGCTCTGGAGTTGAAGCTCAAAGCAGCTCAGTCCTATCTCCCCTCAGTAATTGTTTGCCACATTTTAGTTTCAAGCTGTTACACACACCAGATAATTTAGTCCATCCAAATGTCATCTTCTCCTGGAGAATGACATTTTCTCAGGTAACAAATCTCCGGGAAGGCGAAGGAAGGCTAACAGTCAGTGTAATGAGTCTGTTCCAGACATGGCTCTGAGGATGGCCCTGAGTTAACAACATTGTGGTCTAATTAAAATGGTAATTAGACTATACCACTGGCATGATCTAGAATGACAGATTTTTTTTCTCCTGGTCATCCCATTTGACCTTCCATCAACATCACAAATGTCACAAATCATCAGGGAGGAAGCAAGTAAAGAGGAATATGGGCAAGCTCTAATTAAAAATCTTCCAGACAAGATGCATTTTCATGTAAAGTTGTCTATTTTCCCCCAAACAGTCCAAGACATTCTTCAGATGCACAAAACACGAGGACTGAACAGTCAAAATCCCTGGAGCTCTTTATTTGGGCCACTGTTTCATGACCAAGATTAAGCCAGATTGTATTTCTTGAATATAAAGGCACGTTCACAAGATGCCTCAGTCCGGGACCGATAGATGTCCTGGCCACCTCTGTCCATTCAGAAAACATACTGAAGTGGTGAGGGGAGTCAAAGACAGCCCACCTCTATTGTGTCTCTGTTGTTGTAGCAGAATCAGGCTGGCTGACGTGAAAAGGTAAGCTGTGGTGCCACGGTTCAGTAATGTGATTGACAACATCACTGTTCGACTGACATGAGGGAGAGATCCGACACACATTTAATGTGTTGTGTTCCGCATTAGCCCAGCTGAGTTCTGCTTCACACCTCTTTCTGTTTCACTTGGCCCACTTCATTACTCAAAGCTCACATCTGAGTGGAATATGGCCTGCTTTATGTGTTATTTAAGAATGGCTAGGCCAGGAATTGCTATGGCCTAATGGCCATTGGCATCGTTGTGCATCCTCCTTTGATTTTTGGAGCCTTTCTACCATCCAGGTGGAGATGTTGTCAATCTAGCTCATGTTCCTTTGCCCTGTCTTGTTTGCACTTCCCGCTTTGTCTTCAGTGGTATAGAGCACTGGACTTGCTAGACGTCTCTTACAATGTCCATGTTTGGCTTTCTTTCTTTTTACGATTGATTGCAGCAGGCCACATCTTTCTGTGATCTTGAGGTTGTACCCGTTCATTTATTTTGCACTGCATCCAGGATTCACCTCCATGTCCATATTTTCATAGCGTTTCTCTTTCTTTCATCCACTTTCTTAATAGTTCAGCTCTCACATCCATAGGTACCAATACTCCAGATTAGCGATATTGCCAACTTGATCTTTAATGGCTGAGGGATTTTCTTGGAATGCCAAATGTTGTTGAGATCAGAAATGGCTCCTCTTGCAATAGTCAGATGTTGATTTCATTTTGAGAGATGCTTTCAGGGGTATCATAGAGCCAAGATAAGTGAACTTCCAAACATCTTCAAAGGGTTCCTCCTCGATCATCACTGGTCCTTCACCATTCACTATTATAACCTTTGTTTCTGCATGATTAAGTTTCAGTTTTGTAGTTCTTTTTCAACTCTAACTGTCCCTTTGGCATTCTTGTACATGTACAAAGTATAAGCCAGAACAGATGTTTTAGCAAAACTAACTCCATCAGTACTTTTCAGAGATCACTTTGCTTCACAGTATCAGATGCTTTTGTTTTATCTTTAAACATCAACAACAGCTCTTCTGTTTATTTTACTACATCTTTCTCAAGCAGGTTATGCATCTATTGTTCTTTCTCCTGTGATGAACCAAGCTGTTCATTGCTACCTTGTTTTTAAGGAAAGGAGAAAATAGAATCCAAGTCAAGTCAGATTTATGTATACAGTATAGCACATTTAAAACAGAAACTGTTACCAAAGTGCTTAAAGTGTCTGTGATATGATGTTTGAACTTTGCATAAAATGGCACAACATACTGTATATATCTTGTATCAGGTCTGCCGATGCATGCACCCCTTTGTTGAGCCGGCGTAGCGAAAATATTTAAATAAAGCTGATTTGAACATTTTTAAAGGTAAAGTTCAGCTCAGAAACACTTTTGCTATAATGTCAGCCAACAAATAAATATATTTTTTTCGGTCAAGGGCGAGGTTTTGCTTCAAGTGGAGGAGTTTAAGTATCTTGAGGTTTTATTCACGAGTGAGGCAAGAATAGAGCATGAGATTGACAGATGAATTGGTGCAGCATCTACACTACAGCATTGTAGACTTTGTGTCAGTCCGTAGTGGAAAAGAGGGAGCTGAGCAGTAAGGCTAAGCTCTCTGTTTACCAACTGGTCTACGTTCATACCCTCACCTATGGCCAGAAAACTCTGGGTAGTGACCAAAAGAATGAGACAGCTAATACAGGTGGTTGAAATTCGTTTCCACCGCAGGTTGGCTGGACTCTCACTAAAGAGATAGGGTGAGGAGTTCAGTTATTCAGGAGAGACTCAGAGTTGAACCACTGCTCCTCTACATCGAGAGGAGCTAATTGAGGTGGTTCAAGCATCTGGTAAGGATGCTCCCATCGCGCCTCCCTAGGGAGGCACTTCGGACATGTTCAACTGGGAGGAGACCCCGGGAAGACCCAGGACACGCTGGAGAGAATATGTTTCTTGGTTGACTTGGGAATGCCAAGAAATCCTCTCAGAAGAGCTGGAAGAAGCAGCTGTGGAAAGAGATATCTGGGTTTCCCTGCTTAAGCTGCTACCTCCACTTTGGAACCAGCAGAAGATAATGGATGGATGAATAAAAAAAAAAATTGAAGGTCTAAATTACAAGCAGTAAAGGACAGAATGATAGATGATGGTGTCATATCGTAACAAGCAGTACCCCAACATCCCCCGTCGCTGGGGTCTTGAATATTTAATGTTTGTAATTTTTGAGAGAATTTTTTATTTTTTATTTTAAACTAGGATAGAACAGGGAATGGAAGTAAATTATGTTTTTGGTTCAAGATATTCAAAGGGGTAGGTGTAAAACACTGTGTAAAACAAGAATTTTTTTTTTTTGCTTGTTTGTTTGTTTTTTATCTGAGGCAGCTCAGGACCAGGCACAATGGCAGAGCCAGGAGTGGTCAAAGGTGGTCTAGGCCCCCACGGATAAATCTTCAGTCACACCAATTATTTGAAATTATACTTTGAAGCAATACAAAAACTAGAACACATAATTTCATAATAATAATTATGGGAAAGACCGCTAAGCATTATGGGAAAGCCCCATAATGCTTAGCGGTCTTTCCCATAATGCTTAGCGGTTTTTCAGTGTTCTTGCACCGTGAGTGAGACAGCCATCTGTGTTACACAAGTGCATCTTGTTTGCTGTTATGGTTTGGGTTTTTCCCAAGCATGCATCTTGTTGTTACCAGGTGTTAGGCTTGGAGTGTGAGCAATGTGATTTTTAGCCCCTACCGATATATTATATTGTTTATTTGATGGTGATTTCAAATTCCTTTGACGGCGAAATACAAATAAAAGGTGAACATTAATTTGTTTGTACAGTTTTTCTGAGGCTTTTATATTGTTTATATCAATATCAGAATTATACCATTATCGACCGAAATTAAGAAATATATTGTGATAAAAGTTTTTACCACATCATCCAGTCCTAAGAGGAGGTGCATGTAGACAAATTTCAAGTCATGGCCGTTCACTTTAAGTTTCACTTTCAGCACCGCCAAAGCAGTAAGCAACACTGTGTAACGTATTTCTCTGAACAGAGCATGGTGTTTATTTTAATGGATCTGTGAAACCAAATCAACAATAAATTATCTTAAACCCTCCAACCTGCTTGTCATTAGATATGTGTCACTCAAGTTAGCAAGCTAATGTTTAGATAGCCTAGCATAGACTATTGCCTTGTAAAACTTTATCCAGAACAATAAATCTAACGCAGCGGTAAAATACATCAGTGTTAGTAACGTTATCTTTGTTGTCCTCAATGAAATGCATTGTTTGCCTGAAATCTTTACAAAGAAACACAAACACTGCTGCTGTCAATACTAACTGAACCTTCACCATACATGACTGCAAAACAATGAACAGGGAGGTGTTTCTTTGTTTAAAATATATTTTTGTAAAACACGATCAATTTATGGTGAATAGTGGAAGATAAAAAATGTGAATGCACGTTAAGACTATTACTGGACAAAGCTAAAAAATTATCAGCCGATGTCTAAATAAAAGTTGAATGAATGAATGAATATATTAATTATCGGCAAATCGGTTAATCGCATGTCTTCCCAATATTGTATTGGCGATAGTTAAAATGTCCATGTCGGTCGGGCTCTAGTTAAGAAGGCCCTGAGAATAAACAAAACAAATCTGAGCCATCTCTCCATTCCAGCTAGATGTGTTATAGAAGTGAGTGTCAGAAATGCTATTTACTGTCTTCTTTTCTCAACACGTTATACTTCAGCTTTTAGAAATGTTACCCGGCAGGAATCGTGCTGAAAATGACCGTGTTGACTGCTAAATGTGATGGACATTTACAGGGAGTGGGGGGCATTGAAACCAGTTGTTTTAGTTGCCATTTTTTTAATAGAATGTGTTTAAAATATGAATTTTTCACAAACTAATCATCTGCTGGAATGAGTCAAAATTTGTGACTAAACATTGTAAGACGCGCAAAGGCATTTCTTAGTACCAGTACTTGGTATTGGCAAGTACTCAAATATAAGTACAGTAGTTGCATTCTGTTTGGATAAAATGTGGTTTTGGTGCATCCCTGGATTAAAATCCACTCCCAGAGATTTGAGCCTGATCCAAAGGGAAGCCTCTCACCTCTTGAGAACTTTATCGTGGGCGTCACTCCCCTGCTGAACAAGGCGATCCAGCACCTCCAGTGGTGAAGCAGACACAACCCCCTCCTCCTCCCCGTCCTCCAGACCTTCCTCCCGCTGCAGCAGCCTCTCCATCGTCGCCTTGTTGACCGCCTCCGCTGTTTTCTGGCCCATGAGAAACGAGGTGGCCCTCGGTAGGGCCAGGTCGAAGAACGACTCGTAGGGCACCGGGGCCTTGCTGCACAGGCTTGGAGAGAGAATCCCGAACTTGCTCGCCTCGTCGTCGGGGGCCGAGGAGCTTCGGTGCAGGTGGTGCTCAATGGGGGTGAAGCACGACTGAAATGACCAGGAGTGCTCCAGAGCGAAGGTCCTGCTTTCTCCTCCGGCGCCTCCTCTTTCACTGCCGACGCCGCTGCTGCTCGCAGACGCCTCAGCTTTGTCCGGCGTGGACACGGTGTGGTGGGTTTCTCGGACGTGGGCTCCAGGGTGGGGGTTGGAGGGCTTGTCCTGCATCTGACTGCCAGTCAGAGTCTCAGTGGTGCGAAAGAAAGGGGAGTCGAAGCCCCTCAGGTCCGACAGCTCCAGCTTGTCTTCAGTGAGTTTCAGCAGCTCCTCAGTAATGGCAGCTGCAGCACAAAAGAAAGAATGGCTGGAATTAAAATCGGCTGAACTGAGGACAACAAATAATTTTAATAACAGATACTAATGGTTCATAATTCTTCCATAGAACCCATTGATCTGCTTCTAGCAGCTACACACGCTCACCTTCTTCTTTCTCCTTTTCTGTCCTCAGCTGAAGGTCCAGCTCCTGCTTCTTCATGAAAACCGACAGCTCAGTCAGCGTCATGGACACGTTCGCTGCCAGTCCTGCATCTGACGAGAGAAACGCCACGTCACAACCATGAATGTACTGAAAAACATGAAAGCCAGGAACCACAAAAGCAACCAGTCTAAGGTTGTGGTCATTTTTTGTAAGATGGATCCAGATGATAAAAATCAGCTGAAGAAAAAAAAAAAATTAGTGTACACTTTTTATTTTGAGGTTTGGCACTGGCAGCATCTTTGTTTAGCATTTGTAGGACTCCTGTCTTAATTAAATCAAAGGTGAAGCTACCTCATCACCACACTACAGACAGTAACACAAATTAGAGCTCATTATATCTGCTGTGAAATTCCAGCTTGTTCAGGCGGACTGTTTTAGTGTCAACATTTCAAATGCATCTTTAGTGTTACAGGTCTTTTTCCCCACTTGGTACTATTTAAGTCTAGTTCATCATTGAGACTTTTATTTTGAAAGTAATAACAAACCACCCGGATGAATCTTAGGCCTCATTCACATCTATCGCTAAAATCCGTCTCGAGTTATCGGATATTAGTCAAATGGCACTAAATACAAGAATGTCCTCAATGTGCATTGAAAGTATTTTAAAAGCTTTCAAATGTGATCTGGACCACTTTTACTCACTTAAGTTTGTTCATGAACACATTTCTTCCAGAGCCCCACTGTAGGACCTCCTATTTAACTGACATAATCTCAAACAAGCAGCACAATTATAACTAGAGCCCGACTGATATATCAGTAGAGCCGATATATTAGGCCGAAATAGGTTTTTGGGAGCCTATGACATCAGTGATAATTGTTCCATTAAGCGTCGATACAAACATTTCTAATTTTCACAGCTAAAATGCTGGGAACGAGCCATAATTGTATTATGTATCCAGCAGAGGGCGCTCACTTTAAGTTTAAATTTCACTTGCAGCACAGCTGAAGCAGGGAGCAATACTGTGTAACATATTTTGCTGAACAGAGCATGGTAAGTTTATTTTAACTGATCTGCAAAATAAATAAAAATAAATAAATAAATAAATTCTCTTCAACCCTCCATCCCGCTTGTCATTAGCCATGTGCCACTCAAGTTAGCAAGCTAATGTTTAAATAACCTAGCATAGGGCTATTGCCTTGTAACTTTATCCAGAACAACAAATATAACGTAGAGGTAAAATATATTAGTGCTAGTAATGTTATCTTTGTCATCCTCAATGAAATGCATTGTTTGTCTGAAATCTTTACTTCTCTAGAAAGATAAACTCTGCTGCAGTCAGTATAAGGTTGCTAACAGCTGTGCTAAATAAAGAAGCCCCACTCCACTTGTTGTTTTATTAAGATTCTTGGGGGTGGACAAAGCTCAAAACTTTTCAGCCAGTAAATCGGTTACTGGCGGCCGTGTTCCCTTCCTATTATAGGTACTGGTAATAGCCAAAATTTCCATATCAGTCGAGCTCTAGTTATAATCCGGATGTCTTGAGATAATGAAAAAAAAAAGTCCACTCAGCTGCTGGCTCATCTTTGGGACTATTCTGACGATGCATGTTTTTTTTCTTTGTTCTGAATTTTAGTTTTGTGCCAAAAGCAGGTAAATGACATCCGATCACAAAAGCAGGAGTGAAAGCTAGCCGTCAGAGCGGATCTCTTACAAGCCTGTTAAATATTAAGTTTGAGGTGTGAACAGGGCCTTATGGGAACTAACCTCTGTTGGTGGACCCTTCCATATTCTTCTCCACATCTCTGACTGGTTCCTGTCTCACCAGTCCTGGTTTGCTGGTTTCTCCTTGCCGACGATCCTAAAAAGTCAAAACGTCTGTCATCATTTAATTTCTGGATACAAATAAAGTGGTTTGATCTGTCAAAGTTTCTCATAAACCTATGGAAGGATCCAAACCCTAAAAAGCTACGTTTGAAAAGGACAGCTGTCACAAATGGACAAAATATTTTCAGGTGCCAAGATTTCGAGAACTTGCGTTTCCAGCAACGTGGAAACATCTTACTCTTCTTGGAGGACTGGACTGGACCGTGTTGGCTGGTAAGGAGATAACAGGGAAGTCATCCGACAGAGCAGGAGGTGGAGATGAGGTGGCGGGGGTGCTGGAGGCCGGCGTCCCTTTCCCTCCTGATCAAACCAAAAACAATCCAACGTTCAGGCGCAGGTCTAGAAGAAACATTAAGATAGGCGAGACGGGTTCAGGATGTACCTGATGTGCAGTGGAAGCGACTCGGAAGGTGTGAGGCACTGTAGGAGAGTTCCAAATTGGGCGACATGCCCCTTGAGGATGGGGGCGTGGCCATGCCACACAAAGAGGAGGGGCTCCACAGAGGGTCCTTCCCCCCACAGGAAGAGTTCAGTTCACAGGTAGAGTTCTGAACAAGAGAAAGAAAGAAATTAAATGAAATCATAAAGGAGATATAAATAAATGCTGGTTCAACAAAGTCGATTATGGCCCGTCGCCGAAGGCTAACAAGCAGATTTTAAGACAACTACCGGTAGGCCTGTCACGATAACAAATTTTGTTGGGCGATTAATTGTCTCAGAAATTATTGCAATAAACGATAATATAGTTTGAAATTTGACAATAATTAATCATTATTGTCAAATTTAAAAAGAGATGTTAGTTAATTTTTGTGTGGAGTACCCCTTTCGCCCACTGGATGGCAATATAAGACTGTGCTGCACAGAAGGATGGATAGTGAGGGAGCGAACAGCGTGTCTCGAAGAAAAATGGAAGGGAGGCCCCTTGACGTGACATGGGCCGTCTCTCCTTCCTGTTTTTCAGTTCTCAAAATGGCAGACGCTCGGCGTGGTTTGAGCTCTTTAGCATTTTTCTCACAAATCTTTTAATTAAAAATCAGTAAAAAAGTTTTCAGCTTCTTTTTGCAGAGAAAAACAACTTTTTTGATGAAGGCACAGGTTTCAACCATGAATTTTGGAGCTTTGACAAGACGGAGGTTTTTTTTCCCCGTGGTCAGCCAGTTAGCTTAGCTCGTAGCTTAGCTTCTCAGCTTAGCTGCTTTTAATGATCCAAAAACGTAATTTTGGATCATTAAAACTGATTTTAAAGAGAAAAGATAAAGGGAGGGGGTCAGTGAAGAGCACCAGAGTTGAGCCTTTGTCATCCAGTGTCTTCAGTAGAAAGAGAGACATGAAGAAACGATAAAGCTAATGAATGAAAACGAGGTCGATAATTTTCATTTATCATGTGATTAATTGATTTATTATGTGACAGGCCCAAACACAACTATAAATGTTATACAAAAAAACAAACACAAAAATAGCTATAATAACACTTTATTCATGGCAGCTGTTCAAGCTCCGTTTTTAAAACAGTGTCTTTAACTATTGGAATTAACTGTCTGTTAGCAAAATATCTCATGAACCAGCAGCCAAATTTTATTGCAACTTTTAGGAAGTAATAATTTAAAGCACTAACCAACTACAAATGATTCATGTTTGTTTGATTGATCACTTTAGTTTGAAATTTAAAAAGAAAAACTGGAAAATATATCTACAGAAGCTGTTTGGCTGTACGCAAAAAAATATGTAGACATATATCTGCAGAACTATATTTATGAAAACAAATTTTGAAGCCAATCCAATACACGATGGCCACTATATCTAAGCATCCTTAGCAAAAACTAAAATGTTTATCCAAATATTTTTGCACATATTGAGCTAGTTGAGAGCAAAAAACATATTTTAAACACTGACACATTTTGCATTTACAAGTTTTGACTAAAACAGCTTCAACTCCATCTCTGTTCATCACAGAATGATGTTAAAAATACTCTGTAAATCTATAAAATGCCTTCTAAACTGTTAGCTTGTTATTGTTCAGTGTTTGTTTGTCCACTCTTTAATTTCACTGGCACCGTGTCCTGGTATCACTCCCTGGTCATTAATTACTGACCAATCCCGCGTCCTGAAACGCAGGTTTTGACAGCTTTGGATCCTGTTATGGATGGTCTTACCTGCCGTCTGGAGGTCTGTGGGCTGCGGTGAGAGGGCAGTGTCCCTGAGAAGGCGGGCAAGGACAGGGGCGGGGGTAGTGGCTGCCGCGGAGTGGAGAACGGGGTCGAAGAAGAGCTTCCTGTTGTCAAGAAGACAAACGGTCAGATCAATTTATGAATTAACGCAGGAAAACGAGCTAAGGGCAGGAAACACACAAGCCCCTGAATAACCGGAGTCGTAACAATGTATAGAAAAGTCCCACGTTTTATGATGAACTGTAACTTAACTTTTATTTGTGAAACTGGAGCAAAAAGCTCATCCTGTTGAAGGATCTTGAATACTGATGACTGCACGCATGATGACCAGTGAGTAGAATTAGCTGACAGCCAAAAACCGACAATCTACGCACAAACAAATTCCTGTAGGAAATGTCACAAAACGTTTTTGCCCACGTCTGTCTGTTAAGCAGCAGTTCATTAAAAACAGGTCCGATCTTGTTACAAGCATCAGCAACAAGTTCACAGTGCATTACCTGTAAACACAGTTCACTGTGCTGTTCACAAATGCTGCTTAAAGCTCTACGATGCAAAGACGTCACCAGGTGTAAACACTATTCACAACGAAAACACCGTCTTCTCAAGACCAAAGTTCAAATAAAATGGATCGAGGCTCAATGGTTTTCAGGAACCACAGACGCTATGCCTTCCATACTAAAGAAGAGTGGGACCAACCAGCCTGTTAACAGCACACAGATAAAAAAAAAAACTGCCTCTCTGATGGTATGGGGCTGCATTTGTGCCATTGGAAAGGGTAGGTTACATATCTGTAAAGGCAGCAATAATACAGAAATGCATATACAAGTGTGAAATCTATATATGCCCCCATTCACATGAAATGTTTTAGGGAAGGGCTTGCATATTTTAGACAGACCACGCTAAACCACTCCATAGGCGTTGCAACAATTATATGTGAAGGGGACGTGTCCCCCTCACGTTTAAAAAAGATTAATTTGGACACCCCCACATTTACCACGAAATATTAGTTCACACAGCGCTGTTTTTATTTGTTTGTGAACTAATCCATTTCACTCGATTAACAGGAGAATACTCAAACCACTAACAGTCCACTCCGGGTTTTCCTGGTTACCTACAACAACTCACCACAGCAGTGTTTCTCCGAGGTCAATAGGCTTGGAAAAGCGCTCATCTCCGAGGGGCTTTTTGTGCACGGGGCGGGGAGGAGGGGGGGACACCTTTGTGTTGCGTGCCAGCTTAGCGCTACATTACTACCGGTAGTTGTCGACTGTGGGGTGTATAGGATGCGTGGAAGAAGCGGAGCGCTACGTCTGAAGCATCTTAGCTAGTTTGTCTGTATTGTGCTGCGCTAGCTTAGCGCTACGTTAGTGCTGGCAGTTGTCCAACCGGGGTGGGGTGTTAGGATGCATGATCTATTCACACAAGGAGAGCTGTTGCTCAGGCTGCTTCTTGTAGTGCCCTCTAAAACAGTTATTGAATCAAGTGTTTACATATGTAGATAAACTTGAACCTTTGAGTCCGTTAAAATACACGAGAATGCAGGAAATGGCATCTACTTTATAAACTCCAGCAGTTGGTCTCCTCAGTCCTTAATGTACATGGAGTGTTGCTAAAAGAGGAGATGCTACTACTAAAGTACCAAACAAAGGTTTGTGAAAACTTCTTCATTCAAACCAAAACAATAACTATTTTGTTCTATAAACTTTTTATTATGCTGTAAATAGAGTGTCACGCTTTAGAGTTTTCTGACCATAGCTGCTGTGGAGGTCAATGTACGGGCTTGAAGCACAGTCTTGTGACCGCAGGTGCAGCTGGGGATTAAAATTTTCAGGCATGGTGGTGTAGCCCTCCTCACAGGAGGCCTCCTTGGGGTCTAGGGACACTTTGGCACATTCAATGACGATATCATGGATCTCGTACTTTTTCCACCTAAAATAAAGCACAGAGAGGCAGAGTGAACGTAGACTTAAACGAAGGAATAAACAGTAAGCATGTGTATATATTTAACATTGTTTTCATCTTTATAGGCATAGCAGCAAGGGTTTTACCTGGTTGGGTCGAGCTCGTGGTCCTTGGTTCCTGTCACCAGCTCGGGGTGTATACGGACATGTTCAAGCATCGGCTAAAGGGTTTAGAACAAACTCATCAGTCATTTTTCAATAAAATAAGCAGGAAGTAGCATCAACATTAGGAGTGTAACAAGCTCTAGTGCAGCAGATCTAAGATCTGCTTACTTACAAGATTAGAGACATTTCTTGTTGGAAACTGTCTTGCAAACCCAAAAAGCCTGTCTTATGAATTCATCTGGAGAAATTATTACTAAAGTAAGTTCATATTTCTGTATATTTTGACACCTTGAAATCAAAGTGACACTCTGATCAGGTTTTTATTTTTGGCTCCTCGTGAAAACAATTTAAAAGAGTACAGAGCTTTAGTGATAGATTAGAAGGTTGTGTAGCATTGAAGCATCATTCTAAGGTCTGACTAGACCCATGAGAACCAGTCAGGTGAGGGACCAGTCATGTGAGTTTGTGTTACACCCCTAAATAAGAATAATAAAAATCTCACCTTCACCACCACCTCAAAGGTTTCCATGTTCTCTTTCATGCTGTAATGGGAGCGTAGGTAGGACACAAAGTTGCACGGGTACATGCCATAAAGCCTGTGGAAGAGCGAGTAAACGCTGGCGTGTAGGTGGATTAGGTAAACCTCTGAAACATGGCCTGCGTGTGAAGAAAAACAACAAAACTCATAAAACAACAAGTTAAAGTTAACACTAAAGTTCATGCTTGATAATCCAGGTAGAAATCCAACAATGTTCAGTGAGGTCATCTGGACAGTTCTTTTTTTTTTTTTTGCTGGGATGGTTCGTCCTTCATCCAAAGGACTTCTTCAGTCCGAGGAGTGACCAAACAAACTGATTCTGAACAGACTGTGTGCCGTTTTGTGGGAGCTGCGGTGTTCAACGCGTGCGGAAAAAAGTAGCAGCTTATAGTTCGGAAATTACGGTAATTTATAAAAAAAAAAAACACGCTGCAGAACTTTTCACGACTCAGGTGGAAGTTTTTACCTGGATTCTTGAGGTTCCATGATGCCAGACGACCAAAAATATCAAAATACTCCCACAGGTGTTGCTTCCCAGCTTGAGGGATCATCGGCAGTAGAGTGATCAGCACCAGCACTCCGGTTATGAGTACGACTACATCTGTGTCCGTCTGCCAGGAAATAAAGCTTTTACTTTTAGAACAGGGACAGATATTAAGGAGACACATCTAAAAATAAAGACAAAGACAGTGTCAATCTTGTTTTTCGTTCTGAGTTGATGTAAAGATTTAAGCAAAAGCTCCAGATAAGTGAAGAGCAGCACATTTTTTTAATGCTTGCCAGTAGAAAAATGCAACATTTTATATAATTATATAATATCAAGAAGCTTTATAGTTTCTACATGAAACCTTTGCTGTTTTCTTGACCGAGTCGTGTTTTTGTGGCTACCTTGAGGCATTTCAGCAGAGAGAGCAGCAGAGGGTAACGGGCGATCTTGTGGATCCAGGACGGCTGTTTGCGGACTACGTGGCCAAGGAGCATGAGGGCGGGTAGCCGGCAGGCCTGTTTGGTCAAACAGTCGTTCATCTTGTCTAAAAGGTGCTGTGGAGGACAGACAGCAAGGTTAGCGCTGGAAAATCATTGTTCAATATGGAAGAAAAGGAAATGCTGATCGTTAATCTTAAGCTAAAACTTTATGCATCAGCTCAGCCCAGTGGCGGCTGCTCAATAGGGGGCGCCAGAGCGCCACCCCAATACTCACAACACTCACCATATTACATTGAAGACTTAAAAAAAATTAATAAAAATGAAATAAAATTAAAATATTGGAATATACGTACACTGTATATTTTTTAGTAGTGTAAGATAAATATTTTATAGTTAATGAGTTAAGTTGTTTCTTTCAAAAACGTTGTCTCTGACTGGTGACGTGTTTCCGCCCTGTGGGCGCAAGAACCTTAGCCCATAGAGTCTTGCTAAAAGTTGTACATGCGCAGTTAGCTCCTCCATTACAAGAGATAGGAAGAGTCTGGGCGCACCACTCCAGCGCCCGGAGCACCGGCGCATTGTACAGTCCGTGCTCCCAGTCCTGCCATCCCAGTACAAATTTATTTTATTTATTTATTTTTTGTACCGGAACAGCGTGCAGTGACGCTCACAACCCGGCTATGTATGAAACGTTATTTAGCTGTCGGACAGCAGTGCCCTTAAAAGAGGCGCAACATTAATTTTGATCAGGCAGATCGTTGGGAGACCCGTTGCATCCGGCGCTGGGTTTGTTGATGCCGGCTGGGGTCCTGTGTAGAAAGGAGCGGACCACCACCTCGAGCGACGTGGACAATTCTAACGGCAGTCATCATTAATGTGCCTTATTTACAGGTAAGGAATGGGTTAATAAAGCGCACAGACGTGAGCACGAATGAGCAAACTGATGAGTTTGTGATGCGTGCGTGTGTTTGAACATATATATTGTGGTATATGTCTATTTTGGGGTTATAGTCCCCGCGGTGGAGATTCCACCAGCTGCTACTGGTTCATCCATTTATTTCATTTCTGGGTGTCTCTTTCCATCAATCAATGTGCGAGTGGCCGGGGACAACCTGGACAGGTCACATGTCCATCACAGGGGCACGTTGGTGCAAACGAGACAATCGCTCTCACTCACACCTAAGGACAATTTAGAGTTACCAGTTAACCTAAAATCCATGTTTTGGGTCTGTGGGAGGGAAATGGAGTACCCATGGGGAGAACATGCAAACCCCACAGAGAAACGGGAGGCGAACTTGCAACTGCTATGACGCAACAGCGTTAATCAGAACATACGGTTTTTCTTTTACATTTTATTGTTAGAAGTAACTGGGACCCTGTGGAACGACAATAAAGAAACTGACTCTGAACTTCGCCGTGCTGCTCCAAATTTTGCGTACGTGCAACAAAATTCTTATAGCTGCTTTATTCTAAGCTTAGAAACTTCAACGGTTTGCATATTACATATCCCTCTTAGACTTGTGATTTGATACATTATTTTAAATTATGCCAACAACTATTACAGAAACAGACAAAAATACACAACAGATTCCCCCACACGTTCTCACACCACCTTTCAAGCTCAGTGGTGAAGGGCTGATGGTTTGGGCTCCTTGTGGTCATTGAGTTGACCACTAGCGATGAGAGACTGATGAAGTCCGACAGAAAACCACCACTGAGACTTACTGCCGCAAAAGGAGGACCTACAAGGATTAAGGTCATTTTTCACAGCTTTGATATTTAGACTCTTATTGTTTGAATCTATTGAGTGTTCTGTTAACTTTAGGTTAAATCTAAGAACTTGATAACTCTGATTATGTCCTGATGCATCAAACCCTAAACCTGAAAGAGGGTGGACTTTGGTTATCTTGTGGGGGACTGTAAGACAGGACAAGAACACACTTGCTGACATTATATTTAGTGTCAAAGCAAAAGTCCGGTTTATGCATAAACATGAGGTTCTGACCTTATCATGTGGCTCTCTGACGGACGACAGGATATGCATGGCCTGGGTGGAGTTGGTTTCCAAAAAGTAATCCACCAGCCCGTTCAGCAACATGGAGCCTCGCTCTTCAAAGACAACAGGAAGGACGTTTCAAATGGGTTTGTTAAAATGAGAGCAAGTGCGCATGCCAGCTGGTGTCGACGTACCGGTGTTGAGCTGCTCGTTGATAAGGCCTCGGATCTCTTCGAGCTGCTGGAGGTCGGAGGTCTCCAGGAGTGGGAGGAGGTCCCCCACGTTGGGCTGCTCTCGGGCCATGGTGGTGGCAGTGCTGGAGGAGGAGGCCGCACTTCTCTCACAGTGTCAGTCCTGGCTTGCCTGGAGGACTCCTGGGGCCCACCCACCAACACAGTCTCCAGGCACCTCTGCCGATTCAGAACCAGATTTAGCTCGGAGCTCTGATCCGGGATCAAACCGTCACACTAACAAAGCAACAGGAAGAGTTTGCAGCTGACGGCGCTTCCTTTGGCTGATCCCTAAAGAGATAAACTCTGGATATTTCTGCAGAACCAATAAACTGAAGTGAACTGGCACCAGTTTAACAAACAAACACTGTGTTTAAGTGTGAGCAGTACTCTGTTAGCTTAATATCCAGCTTCAAACACAAATACTTCAAATATTTAGAATAAATTTAAGAGCCATTTGCTCACATTATGTGTTTACAGGCTGCTGATTTGCAATCCAGTTCTTTCACTTTTTTGATGATTATCTTTCAAAAGGGCATAGATGATGTAACAGCTGTTGAGTAAAATTTCCCTGCAAACCTCTGGCATATGGTGCTCAAAACTGAAACTTCAAGCACACATCAAATAGAAACTTAAAACAAAGATAGAGTCATTCTAATGTAAAGACCAACGTTATATCTGGGTTTGACCTTTACCTGTAACAATGTTGTCCATGTATAGACAAATAACCTTCAAACAGAAAATGTACAGTCTAGAATAGATTTGCAAGACATTTAAAAAAAAATGAAAACTGGGCGAGCAAAGCGTGGCCGCACAGCCACCTGCTCACAAATGCTCATAATCTGGAGAGACCGTAACTTAAATGAGCTTATTTTCTTGCAATAATCCCATATTTTTAGTCTCCAACACTCACAGTCCAGGGAGATACCACCTTGAGGTCATCATTGCTGATGTCTTTCTGGCTTGGCATTGAGTTGCACCCACCAGAACAGCAAAAACACCTGCTTTGATCAGGTAATCAATACGTTTGATCAGCAGCGCTTGGCTGATACTGAACTTTTTTAATTCAACTGAAACAGCAAGGGTGGACTATTTTTTCCCCCATTCACTGTTTTACACTTTGGCTTCATTTGTGTTTAATTAGACAAAGTGGAACCTGCTGAGTGGTTTTATTCACATAAAATCTTTATCCCAACATGTTTATGTTCAACCATCTATCCTAACACGTAAAACTCCCCAACTGCAAGAAGCTGAACTTGTTTTGTTTTCTGTTTACTAAGCCTGTCACGATAACTAATTTTGCTGGGCGATTAATTGTCTCAGAAATTATTGTGATAAACAATATTATTGTTTGAAATTTGACAATAATTAGTAATTATTGTCAAATTTAAGAAAAAATATTGGCTATCTTTTGTGTGTAGTACTTTTTATTTCCACTGGATGTGAGTATAAGACAGTTTGAACCGAAGGATGAATAGTGATGGAGCGAGCAGCGTGTCTAAGAAAAGTGGGAGGGAGGCCCCTTGACGTGACATGGGCTATCTCTCATTCCTGTTTTTCGGTTCTCAAAATGGCCGACGCTCAGTGTGGTTAGCGCTTACTAGCATAACATTTGTCACAATTTTTTTTAAATAAAAATCAGTAAACAAGTTCTCAGCTTCTTTTTGCAGAGAAAAACAACTTTTTAGATGAAGGCACGGGTTTCGACTGTGAATTTTGGAGATTTGACAAGACACAGGTCCCCCCCCCCCCCCCCGAGGTCGGCCTGTTAGCTTAGCTCGTAGCTTAGCTTCTCAGCTTAGCTGCTTTAACGATCAAAAAACACGATTATGGATAGTTAAAATGGATTTTAAAGAGAAAAGAGAAAGGGAGGGGTCAGTGAAGAGCACTGCAGTTGAGCCTTTTGTCATCCAGTGTCTTCTGTAGAGAGAGACACGAAGAAATGATAAAGCCAATAAATGAGAATGAGGTTGATAATTTTAATTTATCGTGTGATTACTTGATTTATTGTTTATTGCGACAGGCCTCTGTATAGTTCTGTAAAGAGCAGAGCTGCACTTAAATTGAAAACCAGAACTGGTCTGGATAATGGTGACTACCGGTAATTGATTTGTAATTTAAATGACACCCCGTGAATAAAAAGTGTTTTAAAACAGACTTTGTTATAATTTTTCTATTCTGAATAAAACCATCGATCCAAGCAAAGAGAGCGCTACAAATCTCCAACTGGAAACAGACATTAATAAGGAAACAGACATTAATAATCCTGATGGGCAGGCCATTTCCCCCGGGGTGTCTGCGTCCAGCAGCTTATCCACGGCCACAAATAATGAATCAGCACGAGACACTATCTGTCTTCAGGTCTGACTCCATAAGCATCACAGCAGCAACTAAGCTTCGATACAAACCCAATGCCCCGTCCACACGGGAACGGTTTCTGGGAATAAGTAAAAGGTTTATTTTTACGGTGTATAAATAACTTACACTTAACAGTTTGAGAAAAACCTTTCCTTTGCTGGACACCAGGCCTGAAATTGTCACAATGTCCATTAATACTTTTATATTGTTTGTTTGTTTGTTACTTTCTCTTTTTCCTTTTTTTTTTTAAACAAGTTTGTCAATTTAGCTGGAATTCCTTGATATGTTATAGAAAATTATATAAAAATATTCTGCTGCTTTGAGTTTGATGTGTAACAATGTGATGGGATAATAAGCTTGTGCTTCTACATACACTTTTTTTTTTTTCGGTCTACACTTTGTGTTTTTAATTTTTTTATGCAACTGGTTTGGTTCAGAATTTGAGTGAATTTAGGGACAGGACTGGATAAGCCGTTGCTTCTTCCTGCTCCCTTTTCGAACATTTGTTTCGTTTTCAGAATATTTTGGTGGAAATATTTACATTTTTATTTATTTACGGTTTTGTTGGAATTTTTAACTGTTCAAAATAAAATAAAGTGTTATTATATGGACAGACACATCTCCTGGTCCACACTGTCCTGAACTTTTGTGGTCTCTAATGTGACACAAAGTAGAAGTTCCACTTTGGCATCCTCATAATTATCTTAAGTGAAAAACCGCAAAGTAGAAATAGTAGTTCAAGTAGTAATTAGTAGTTTGTTTATATGTGTTTAAAACCTTTCCCACACTCTTGCAATATTCTAAACAATGTTTCTATACCCTTAATGCTCTAAAAAAAAGCAAAGAATGTCATGATTTCAGCTCCCTGCCTCCTCTGCTCTTTGCCACCTGCAAATGTTCTTGGCCATGCCCACTTCTCTGCTCTGCATGGTGATCAGCTGATCAGCTGCAGCAGGAAGTTTATCCTGCAGTGTGGGCTGCACAAAGGTGCAGGAGCTGCTAAATAATTTTAAATAGTTCAATCTAAATAAAAGTTCCATGCCGATCGTGCGGCTCATCCATCAATGGCAACATTACAGGGCCACACACGTCAGCATTTTACTGTGTCTCTGTTTGAATGGCAACATTTCTGGAAACAGCACCATGTTTACAGAATATTTATTAGAAACAAAAACAAAGAATATTGTTAATCAAGAAAATAAAAAAGAAAAGAAGCAAGCTACTGTGGACCAAGCCCACTGCTGCATGGAAAACAGTCTTTGCAAAACAAAGTTTATACAGCACCGTTTTCAAAAATGTTTGCTTGTTATACCAGTTCTGTATGTGGCGCTGCCATGAGACTACACCAGAAACATGGAAGAAGACACGGAGCAGACACTAAACTGTAAAAAAAACAAGACCTCATGTGGACGGATCACAAAGTGGAACTTGTTTGTGCCACATTAACCTGCCACTGGCTGGGAGCCAGGCCAGTCCAAATACTGAGACAAAATGGACAATTTCAGACAAAATCCAGCAAGAGATGGATGAAGAGGTTTCTTAAATGTGGAAATGATCGTTTTCTCTTAAAACCATTTTCATTTCTCATGTAAACTTTACATTGTTGATCTTTGTCTGCAACGTTTGCTTTGAATTATCGGCAGTTCAGTGAAGTGATAAACCTGTGTGGCTTCAGTTTGGTATAATAAAAAAAGAGTTTCTTCTACTTTTACAAGGCAATTTTATAATTGTATAGCCTTCTCTGTTCAGTGAAGTAACAGTGTATTCCCCTCTGCTTTATTTCATAGCAAATAAGAGCAGAGTCTTCCTGTAGCACAACACAACAGTCTTACTGTTATCAATCAACAGCTGGCGCATGTGGTTTGGATACAAACATGAGCGTCTTGCAGGGCCGGGACACAAACATGAGCTGCAGTCGGTGTGATCCCAGGCAGCCTGGGAATGTTCAGGATCGCACAAAGAACCTCTATGCAGCCGGAGCGCCTCCGTGTACGCGCTGAAAATGACATTAGGCCATGTGCGAGCTGTTATCAGCCTCCTCTGTGAATATTCAAAGAAGCTCCACCATAAAAATAGTCTCTTCTGCTGATCTGAATAAATGAGTTTTGTCAGTCCAACTGCCCAGTTGCTGAGTTATGAGAGGCTTGTGGCCGCAATTCCCTGGAATAAACAGAGCTAAAACTAATTGTTATTAAATCATGCAAATGTCAGATTAAATAGATTAATGTTCATCACATTTTCTATGAATTCAGCAACAATCTAAACCTTTGTTTTGTCTGAATAAATATCTTAACTTTAAAATATTTTCAAGCTGAAATACATGCATGGATCAGTAACTAACTTCAAGTTTAAAACATCTGAAATGGTTTCAAATGTTCTCCATTTGACTGGCTGTGATTTAACGCATTAAAAAATGGTGATAGATTGAACCAAAAGAAGCAGGAAATGCAGTTAAGCCCCTTTTATCTTTAAAATAGCAACACTAAAGCAGAGCAGACAGCTTTTACAAGCAAAGTGCAGAAATTCTATTATTTCTGGAAATCTTCAGCTTCATCCAGACATTTCACCTGGTTTGTAAACTCAATTTATGGCCGTGGCGGCAGGCAAAAATGCCTTTGACAAATTTGTCAGTAAAATATCTTGGGAAATTGGACAATTATAAGTAAATGTGCAAAGTGGTTATTGGATGTAAATCTGGAGTCAACCTGATTCAAGATTGTGGCCACAGCCAACTGATCCTACAAAACAGAAGAAAAAGGTAGAGTTCTGTCATTTTGACAGATATTATGCTAACATTTGGTGTGGTTGTACTCTACTCAGAGCTTGAAATTTTTACCTAAAAGATCAACTAACTGATGATGCGTCTCTCGGGTTCCCAACTTTCTATTTTAGACCTCAAACTTCTTTTGTCTTCTACTTGACAAGATATGAACCTATGTGGATTTTTAGCAGCATGATAGCTTAGTGGTTAGCACTGTTGCCTCAGAGCAAGAAGGTCCTGGGTTCAATGTTTATTGACACCAGTGTTATATGTATACAGTATATGTAATCCGGTCTCTTGTAAATGCGTCCTCTCGAGGCTCAATGGGATTAACGGTTTGGACTCGGGGTCTTAATGGGTGGAGTTTGCATGTTCTCTCTGTGCTGCGTGGGTTTTCTCCAGTTACTCCAGTTTCCTCCCACAGAACAGAAACATGCACGTTAGGCTGCCTTCAGCTCCAGACCTCCTTTGCTAAAAAAGATCTGTGATCTTAATAGAGTTTACCTGGCTAAACCAAGGTTAATATTAAATAAATTTCATGTACTGTATATAGAAATATAGCTAAACATTTAACTTCCCAGCAGTGTGCTTCAGGGAAATTAAACCTTCTGATTGTTTTGAATCAGTTTTGTTTTCCAGGTGGCAAAATGTTAAACACAGACCAGAACAGAAGAAAAACCGACATTTGCGACATTATTCATGATGATTGCAATGACAGTAGAGCTACACCCTTTCAGCATGTGTCTACTTTTCTACTGTCGTCACAGCCTTCATCATTGTTAGGCTGCTTTAGCATTCAAGCTACAGTCTTCTAACGAGCTGAGGGAATCAAGGACAGTGGGGGTTGATCTGAAATGTATTATTTGCATTCAGTTTGGATCTGCAATTTTCTGAATGTTGCACACACTGTTATTACAATATGATAATTTTTCTATATTATGTGCAGCCCTAGTTGAACAGTTCATGGGAAGGGTGAGAGGAAGCTTTTATTTCTCGCATCTTTCCTAAAAAGAATAACTCTGAGGAGGGGGCGTGAGACACCGGTGACGGCTCCAGCCATTGTCACCACACATTGCAAGGTTTTCCTGTGATTCACAGCAGCTCCTATACCAGGAAGTGATGGCAACGTTATCTAGTAACAACAATAAATATTTGTCCACTTTCCTCAGTTTTAGGCACACGCTGCACAATAACATGCAATCATGGTCGGGGACAGAAAGTGAGCTAAAAGAAGCCAAAAGTTAAAACAAAATATTTTAAAGACCTGAAGAATATTGAGGACAGTATTGATCAAGACCACTTAAAAATGTTACAAGAACGTTTGGCTGCTTGGAAGCAGAAGATAATGAAACTAAAGGTGGTTTAAAACCTTTGCAAATGAAAAAGAAATGTGCAACAACAAAAAAAAAATCTGTGAATTTACTCTCATACGGTTGGTCTCACAAGAGGAGAAAGACGGGTAAATAATATCGACCAACATTCAGTATTCCTGCTGGACTCGATTTTAAATTATAGTGGCTTTAAGGATAAAAGCAGCAAAATGAAAGGCAAATGTTATCGTGATAAAATATGACAGAAGATTACAGAAAGAGCTGCTGTTTTTGAGGTGACCAGAAGCTGCTGCTTGTCGTAAACAACCAGAGAACAATGGGCAGGGTTCGGTTTACTTTATCCGCTTAGAAAAACAAATTAGCTTCTTATTTGTGGCAAACCAGCCGCTGCTTCTAAAACTACATAACACACGGATAAAATCCGCGTAAACTTCTGGTACATTAAGCGAATCAATCACCGGGTCTGCCTAAAAAAACAAGCCCACCCCAACCGCCGAGAGCTAACGTTAGCTTTGAGCAGCGATCCACAGTCCGGGCAGGGGTTAATTTATCCTGTCATTGCGGCCCAGTTGGCTCCGAAGCAAGCAGAACCGCTAGCCTCCAATTAAATATAACTTACACGGTAAAAATCGATTAAAATAAACCAGGGTTTACGCGAATAATCCAACCTGTTTACCTATTAGAGTAGAAGCACTCCACAGGGCGCCGCCATGTTGACCACCTCACAACCCATTTTACAGAAGTGTGCCTCCGCTGTACGACTACGAAAACGTAAAATAATCCCACAAGTTAGCGCCCCGGGTGGCAAACAGCTGCGACTGTAACATTTTTAATCTGAATCTAAAAGTGAGTTAGATTAAACAGAACTAACGTTCACCCTCTGCTTCTACACTAGTGCTCAAGGTTCATTACCTCCGCAACAGGTTTATTTTCCCATCGCCGTGAGAGGAAAGCTTGGACTGTGTGTGTAATGCGGTCCGCGTGACCTACATGCAAACAGCGCATGCGCAATTCGCTCTTCACGTTGAAATTTAAAAGGCCTAGCATCCTTTGGAGAAACCACAAAAAAAAAAATTTTACTTGAGCAGTTTTCTCCACAATTTTCCAAATTGTGATTGATTATAAGCTACTACTTCACCAAGTTTAGTTCAACATATATACAATTGGCTAATCTCGAAGAGGAGAGCGGCCATCTTTAACTGAATCGACTTTACAAGTAAATGAAAAATACATATAAATACAGTATATGCAGTATACCGTATACAGTATACATATAAAATCATTCCACATATCCATTCTAATAAATACAAAAGACAACTTCTGTGCAAAGAAAATCTGGATGCAATTACAAAGTACAATTAACTGCAAAATCAGGCTTCGAATAGATAATAAAATAACACACTGCAATTTAAATTAATGTCATTTAAGACCAAAATCAAAAGAAATACAAGAAGCCTGCATAAAATAAAATTGAACTTTATTTATAAAGCATATACCAGACAACAAGGCGTGGGAAGACAAGGGTGTGCAGAGGCTAAAGAAGGTTGGCATGTGATCGGAAGATCGTTAGGTCAACTCTCGGTACCGACAACATCAAAATGTGGGAATAAGTGATCCACACCTGCCTCCACCTTCATCTGCTCCGCTCTGGGCCCTTGAGCAAGGCCCTTAACCCCCATCATATGCCCCCCTAGATGGCAGCTCTCTGCTCCACACAGAGGACTGTGGTAGCTCGGTGGTCTGTGATTGCGTCAGGAAGGACATCCTGCGTAAAAATAATTGCCAAATCGTCGTACAACTTAGTTTGCTGAGGTGACCCCTGAAGAAGGGAGCAGCCAGAAATGAATGAATAAATAAATAAATAATTCCAGAAAACAGTGTGTAGAAAAAAAAAAAGAAAAGACCAAAGAAACCCAAAGTAACTGTGCTTATTAATGAGAAAACACCAGAGTAACACCAGTGTTATATGTATACAGTATATGTAATCAGGTCTCTTGTAAATGCGTCCTCTCGAGGCTCAATGGGATTAACCTGTCTAAATAAAGGTTGAATAAATATAAAAGATTTTAAAAAACATAAATTCTTAAAAATAAAAAAAGCATATACAGTACAGTATACATATACTGTATATACGCATATATATGAACAATTTAATGTGTAATATA
>JARVGV010000578.1:26798599-26810335 GCA_031762435.1 Hypsolebias longignatus | reverse complement strand
TATATTAAATTTTTATATAAGAAATTTACAAATGTTTGTTATTTGTTGAAGGATCGTTTAGAGCGCGGATCCATCGGTCTGTGCATCTGTTTCCACACGGTGTTATTTATCAGCCGGACAAGTGCTCGCTGTAAAGTCTTCCCGAGCAGCAGTCGTTCCCTCCATTTGTTTATGATAAGTCAGGGACTCAAATGGCGGATTTCTCTGAGGTGAAGGTGAACTTCACCCTGAAGGAGCTCAGTTTGTCCGATCAGAACGAGGGCTCGGTTCCGGGCAGCTCGCGCTCCTTGGAGCTGCGGGACAAGAAGAGGCTCGTGTGCGTGGAGTATCCGGCGGTGGTGACCAGCGTGGACAAGATGCTGGAGACCCTGGGAGGAGAACAGACGATAAGTAAAGTGAGGAAAACAGACAAGTGGTGCTGCAACAGCACTCGTCCATGTTTCTGTCCGTCTTTAAAGGATTCAGTGTTTTTATTTGGACCTGAGCGGCTTTTCCCGCCACACTCATTTTTAATAAACACCTGTCCAAATGAACTGTATCAAAAAGTTGTTTTTGTTTCAGGTGATGGCCCTGAATGTTAACGGGTTCAGTGGTTGAACCCCAAAAGCTGAGTGACCACAGAGAATGATCGATTTTAAAATGTGAATGATTCACAGATTAGAGATGCATGGATTAACAACTAAAGCTGGTCACGTGATGGACTGAAACTAGTGAATGCAGCTAAAGTCCAATAAAAAACATTTAAAGTCCTTTAAATGCTCGTAGGCATGATGTTAGTAAATGTATTCTTTAAAAACGTTATATTTGATACTTGCATCAGCGTACTGGCTCTAATTAGTTTGTAATTTCTTTTAAACACTTCTTGGACTTATTATAAATCCAGGTTTTAAGACTGATTGCAGCATCATTGTAAAGTTTGAACACGTCTGCTCACATTAATTGACGGAGTTGTCATTTTCTAACCACTGATCAATAATTTGCGCCGCCTCCCGTGTTTCATGTTTGTCCCGCAGACCTTCAGCGACCCAAACAGGCGTCTCGAGCTGCGTTTCCGACCCCAGGACCCATTCTGTCACTACGTGTGTGGAAACCGTCTGTCGTCCAGCAACCTCCTCCTCAAAGTGCGCCGCCGGGCGCGAAAGAAAGACCCCAACGACGTCAAGATCCAAATGGACGTGGTTGGAATCGTAGGAACAACGTACAAATTCCAGGGCAGAATGAAGCCTGTTTACGTTCTCACTGATTGGTTTAGTTTGATACGTGGAGGGAGAATTGATGATCTAATGATTTTTCTTCTTTGCAGGGATGACAGATTTTCAGTACCTTGCCGTGCATTCACAGGACGGAACGTCCACGTCTCTGTATGACAAAATCGTCCTCCGTAAACCTGAGAACGAAGCGTTCTTCAACCAGGACGTGCCTTACTTCCTGCCACCGGCCATCTTCTCGCGCCTCGACTGTCCTGTGGATTATTTCTACAGAACCGACTCCCAGTCAAACTCAACATCCAGGCAGGTTAAAACATCAACAACTCCTTTAGTAGTAACCCTGAGTTGAATCGGCATCACAAAAATAGTTTTTTATGTTAAAGTACATATTATCAGTCCAACCACTTCTGTCATTCAAACATTAAAACATTCAGCTCGTTCATGAAATGGGGGCTATGACCTTTGGTGTTTGTAACATTTACACTTTTCAGACTATTTTACTTTATTTACAAATATTGTCCCCACAAAAATACACCAAAAACACTTAACATTGTTCTCTATGACATCTTCACTGGAATGACTCCATGTTTGTCTTAAGCTACTTTTAGTTTTTAGATACTGTTTTTTTTAATTGCTTCTCTTGGCTTTAGCTAGTGTTTTGATGCTTTTAGCTAACCTTTTGCTGTTTTTAGCTCATTTTAGCTAGGTTTTTGCCACTTTTATTAGTGTTTTGCTGCTTTGAGTTTTAGCTATTGTTTGGCCTATTTTAGCTTTAACAACTTTGTTTCAGCTTCTTCAGCTTTAGGAACTTTTCTACTACTTTTTAGTTGTTTGCCCGATTTAGCTTTAGCTAGCTTTTTTTTTTTAGCTAGACTTTTGTTACTTTTTAACTTCTAGCTATCTTTTTGCTACATTAAGCTTATTGCTAGCCTCTTGCTACATTTTGCTTCAGCTAGGTTTTTACCACTAGTGTTTTGTGAGTTTTAGCTAGTTTTGTGCATCTTAACTTTAACAACTTTGTTTCAGCTTCTTCAGCTTTTAGATGCCTTTTGCTACTTTTATTCTTTTGCCCTATTTAGCTAGCACTTTTTTAGCTAGACTTTTGCTACTTTTTTATTTCTAGCTACCGGGTACCTTTTTGCTACATTAAGCTTATTGCTAGCGTTTTGCTACATTTTTCATTCAGCTATGTTTTTGCCACTTTTACTAATGTTTTGCTACTTTGAGTTTTAGCTAGTTTTCTTCTTCTTTTAGCTTTAACAACTTTGTTTCAGCTTCTTCAGCATGTATGTGCTTTTCTGCTGCTTTTTAGTCTTGCTTTTTTTAGCTTTAGCTAACATTTTTTTTATATTTTAGCTACTTTTGCTACTTTTTTACTTCTAGCTAACTTTTTGCTATATTAAGCTTATTGATAGCCTTTTGCTACATTTTGTGTTTAGTATGTTTTTACTATACTGTACTAGTGTTTTGCTACTTTGAATTTTAGCTAGTTTGTTTAGCTTCTTTTAGCTTTAACAACTTTGTTTCAGCTTCTTTACCTTTTAGTCTCTTTGCCCTATTTAGCTTTAGTTAGCGTTTTTTTTAGCTTGACTTTTGCTACTTTTTGCACTTAGCTAGATTTTTGCTGCTTTGAGTTTTAGCTAGTGTTTGGCCTTTTTTAGCTTTAACAACTTTGTTTCAGCTTCTTTAAATTTAGGTACTTTTCTGCTACATTTTACTCCTTTCTTTTTTAGCTTTAGCTAGCATTTTTTATATTTTGGCTAGACTTTTGCTACTTTTTTACTTCTAGCTACCTTTTTGCTACATTAAGCATATTGCTAGCCTTTTGCTAAATTTTTCATTCAGCTAGGTTTTTGCTACTTTTACTAGTGTTTTGCTACTTTGAGTTTTAGCTAGTGTCCTGTTTCTTTTGGGAAATAAAACAAAGTATTTTAAAATATATTTTAAGATAAACACTGGTGATGATAAAATGTTCTTAAGTCAATGTTTTAAGTACCAACTCGTTAATTACTCAGTATTGGCAAATACTTTGATATGTTTTGATAAAAACTGGTATTGGGACGCCCTGAAGTGACATTTATGACGTTTGCCTTCCTTTCTGTTTGCAGGCAGGTGTCTGTCAGCAAGAACTTCATTGGCTTGAATCGAGCTCGGCGGCCACACAACGCCATATTTGTCAGCTTTACCGACCCGCTCGTGCCGACCGAGTGCCTGGAGGCAGCCAAGGTGAAGTGGACTCAAGTCTGCCTGAAGGAGAGCGACAAGCAGAACGAGGAGAAGATGAAAACGGTATTTGCTCAGCTGTCGTCTCAGGTCGCGCACAATCAACGTTGTTATCTTCAGCAAAGTCAAATTGGCGAGCGGCAACGTATAATGACGTTACGCAATGCCCGCTGAGGTATTTTTGCCGCCGGTATCTAATCTCTGATTAAACTCTCGGTGCTCAGATGTTTGAGAGCCGTCCCATCTGGTCGCGGAACGCGCTCAAGGCCAACCTCAACATCCACCCTGAGAAGCTGAAGCTGCTGCTGCCCGTCTACGCCTACTACATGGTGAGGCCTGCTCTAAAGCTCTGCTTTCCATGTCCCTCAGGCCATTTAGCTGCTACACCTGAAGCTGCTGAACCATGCGTCGGTTTGTTGCATAAAATAACAAAAATCAGTGCAAAATCTTGAACGGGATTGTTTGTTTTTATAAATCTATAAAACTGTTTATTAATAGGGTGAAGCAAAACAAATTTTGTTTGTTTCATTTATTTTCTTCATTCTTCGTTGTTCTTATTCCTTTAAAAAATGTGTATTTAAACCTGAAAACTTCGAGATCCAAAGTTATCGTACTGCGCCTACAGGGGGCGCTGTAGTATTTGCACTTCTGTAGATAACTTATCTTTGAAGTAAAAAAAAAAACAGTTATATCATGTGGGGGGTGTTTTTAGAGCTCAAAATATTGATCATGGCTTCACACGTGCAGCCTCAAAGCTGCTGCGTTCATTCTGCACCCATCAATAGTTATGTTTCTAATCATTTAATAAATAAATTGATCCTTGTAGGTGACGGGACCCTGGAGGAGTTTGTGGGTCCGGCTGGGCTACGACCCCCGAACGAGCGCAGAGTCCAAGAAGTATCAACTTCTAGATTTCAGGGTTCGCTGTAGCTCCAAGCACGGTAAAACCCAAACAGATTTTTTAACGTTGGCTTTAAACGCGTCTTGAAGCGGCACAGCTTTATGACGACGTTTCTCTTGTTTTAGGTTATTTACTTCCAGACATACCGGTGAAAACCAAAAGGAGCACCCTCAGCTATAATCTGCCCATTACAACGAAGAAAGCAGGTACCGTTGATTCAGAAGTTAATATGTAACTAGAGAAATCACATTTCCTGCTCAAGTGCAGTGTGAATGCTTATTTGTGGAAGAACTTGCTGAAAAACAGCTGAAATTAGCTCCAAAACAACTTTCACAACAACAGGACTTTTAAACTGAAGCCCTTTAATGATTTTTGTGTGAATGTTTATGAAGCATTCAAATTATTTCAACAAATCATAAATCAAAAGGTTCAGCTGTTTCAGGACAATCCTGCTATGACTTTTGGTACTGGTGCAACTTTAGCTTTTTGAAATATTTAGCCTTTTCTGGGTTTTTTTTCTCATAGAAAATGAATTGAGCTCATTACAAATCCTTCAAAATCTTTAGATTTGTTTACAACCGTTTACTGCTCCTTTCACATTTTGTTCTCCTTCAGCTGCTATCAGCTTCCTTCTGCAAATTTATACTTTTTCAGCTAATTTCAGCTGTTGTTTTTCCAACTGTTTTGTGCTCCTTACAGCTTCTTTCTGCTAACTACAACATTTTTGTGCTTCAAACTTCGTTCTGCTGATTTCAGCTTGTTATGCTCCTTTCAGCTTATTTCTGCAAGTTTCAGCTGTTTCTATTATTTCAGCTACTACATAATACCTGTAGCTGTTTCATGCTCATTTGAGATTTTGAGTTAATTTCACATTTTTGCATTAATTTCAACTGTTTTCAACCCGACTCAGCTAAAATGTGTTCTCTCCACTTCCTTTTTGTCATTTCAGCTTATTTCTGCTTTTTGTTTTAGATACTTTAGAGTTATTGTTTTCTTTTGTTGCTAATTTCAGCATTTTTCAAATCATTTCTTTCTGCATTCTTCCACTAATTTAAGCTTGTTCTACCTTTTCAGTTAGTATTTTAGAATTGTTTTAGCTACTTTCAGCTGTTTTCAGATCAATTTAAGTTTTTCATGTTAATTTCTGCTACTTTAAGCCTAATTAACTTTTTTTTTGCTAATTTCCACTTGTTATGCTCCTTTTTACAAATTTTAGCCTTTTTTTAATAGATGATTTCCAAATTTTTGTGCTAATTTCAGCTTATGCTCCTTTCAGTTTTTTCTGCTAGTTTCAGCATTTTCTGCTCTTTCAGTTACTATTTCACTGGTTTTATGCAAAATTTAGCTTTTGTAGCTAATTCCACCTTTTTTTTTAGCTCATTTCTGCTCTACCAACTTCCTTCTCTTAGGTTAAGCATCTTTCTGCCTTTTCAGCTACTTTTCAGATATTTTTTTACTGACTTTACCCTTTTTTTAGCTGATTTCCAATTTTCTTGCCAATTTCTGTTTATTTAAATCTAATTCAACAAATATGTGTTCTTTCTTTCTTCAAATTTAGATTTGTGCTTCTATTCCAGCAACATTTCAGCATGAATTTTTTTATTTTAGCTAATTTCAGCTGTTTTTCAGCAAGTTCTTCAGCAATAAGCATTCACACTGTATATTTACAGGAAATGCAATTCCTCTATTTTTTTATTTATTCATTTTTTTACCACCATACATTTACAGCAACACCGGTAAAACATAAATAACAAAAGTAGCAGTTCTTGTAGAAATGCATGTCGCCTGCTACCTGGATGATGTTGCTATCTGTTAGCCCTTCAAGGTTGTGTTCGGGATGACTTCCAGTCACTACCACACCAAATTTAAGCTCATTATTTGATAAACTGACATCCTAAATAACTGAACCAGATGCATCGAGGTTCATGCTCAGTAAACCAGATGCAGTTTTCATGGTTTAACTCCTGATGTACCGTATATTTCAGAGTATAAGGCGCACCAGATTATAAGGCGCGTTGCGCAAAACAAGTTCATTTTGACAGATTTTTGAGCGCCGTGTATATAAAATCAGTTTGAGGTCAGTAAGCACAACCAGAATTAATACATAAAGCTTACTGTCTATTTTTGAAAACAATAAAGGATTTTAAGTGCGCCTTATACTCTGAAAAATACGGTAACGATCACAGATCTCGAGTCGTTAGTTTCAATATACAGTAAGTCCAGATGTGTTCACTGCCCAGCTGTTGTGAAGCGTTTATTTTCGTCAGGTCCACAGGCAGCTTCTATGATGGATATCCCCTCCCAAGATGGACCGAGCACCAGCCGGGATTCAGCTCCTGTCTCATACCAGCTGAAGGTCGGTGACGCTCGTGTGTTTCTTTCTTAAATACCCGAAGAAAAACGTTGATCTCTTTTGTTCTGGTTCTCCGTAAAGTCACGGATATTTATGGGAGAAAGCTCCTCAGCTGTGTTTCACCTCCGCAGGAGTCCCACTACATTTTCAGAGAAGGGCTTCTGCCGCCTCACAGACAGATGTTCTACCAGCTTTGTGATCTGGAAGTGGACAGGTTCGACGCAGACGTGTTTTTTTTCTTTCTTTTAAGAATATGAGCTGCATGCCGCTGTTCACAGCCGGTTAAAGCTGCTTTTTGTCCGTTCAGCGTCAAAGAGTTGATCGAGCTGAACAGCGGGAAGGAGCAGGGCTGTGACGAGCGCGACGGCTGGTGCGTCGTCGGCACCACGGACAAGCTGAGGGACATCATCTCAACCATGATCAAGAAGGTTGTGAGAGCAAAGAAGCCAGGTGTGGTCAAACGGAGAGCGTTGCTCTTATCCTGTGTGCGATGCATCAACTGTTACATTTACACGGAGCGTTTTGGGTAGTTTTCCTGATTCTCTCCAACTTCTCATGATTTCATTTCATTCTAGTCATGAAATGTAAAAAAATAACATTTTAGAACAAGTTTATCTTCATCCATCACTTTTTCCTCTATTGTCCATCAAACTGCTGCCTTGAAATGATGGTTTAGATCTTTTAGAGGTTGTGAACAGTCATTGTCTTACCTGTTGCAGATGGATGTTTTAGCAGTCTCGGTTTGGAGAAATAGTTTAATTCTGACTGGATTGACGCTCACAGCTTGTCCAAGCAGGGGCAAGACTAAAGTGGAATGTTGCTGATTTAAAACATGGATTTTTAAGATTTTTTTTTTTAATGACGCTGAATGCTTTAATTTACATCACTGTCAGTTTCAAACTACAGTTAACAGTAGTTTTTTGATTATCGCAGTAGTTACATTCCACCCACCACTGCGATAAGTGAAAAACCGGGAAGTAGGAACGCTGCATTTATTTTAGTACTGTATTTATATATTTTAAGACTTTATAAACCCTTCCCACACTCGTGCAATGTTCTAAACTCTTAAACCTACATCATTTTAACAGCATACGTATATGTACTGTACAGTACTGCAAAGCTTTACTCTCCATCTCTGCAGAACAGCAGCTCTGTTCCAGTCGGGCTCAGTTCTGCAGACCTACCCTGCAGCGCCGAAGCCCACCGCCCCGTCCACGTTGATGTGCACGTGGATAATTGAGCTTCAGGATTATTTGCGACTTTCCTGCCAGTTCTGAGAGCTTCATAGATCAATTGTTGCTTCTGACGTTGTGTTGCAAAACTTTCCCTCCATTTCGGCAGAAAGCAGCAGCCGGAAGCACTGTTGGCTTCTGGGTAGTGTAGTTGTTTTGACTGGCGTATAGGCTTATTGAAAGAAACTACAAAATTGCAGCGCCTGTACCAAGTATTTTCTCTTTAACTTTTTATCACATGAGTAATTTTAAAGTAGACAGTCATGTGTTGTGCACAGTCTTGCATTGAAAAACTACGAAAGAGCATGTACGCAAAAGTCAAACCGCAAAGTGGTGAGGGACTACTGCAGGGCTATTCAACTGGTGGCCCGCGGGCCATTTCTGGCCCAGGGGTGACTTCAATCCAGCCCTCTTCATTAAAAACGTTTACTTTTTATATTTTGGTTCCGGGTTTGGGTTCAGTTTATTGCATTTATGATTCAATGCAATAAAATAAACAAATTTAAAAGGTAACGTATCAGTATAAAGCTTGGTTTATTTACATAATGACTTTAATTGCAGACTATCCGGCCCCCGAGCTGCTGGCTTTCAGAAACTGTGGCCCCCTGAGCAGTTTTGTTTAAGAGCCCTGGTTTACTGTTTAAACATAGAAAACTGTGCACAATGGGACTCAACAGAATTCAATTGTTTATTCACCTGGACTTAAAACCTGTAGACAACCACTAGAAAGTGCCTGTTTTTATTTATTTTTTTGTTTGTTTATTTGTTTTTCAACCATGTTTCGTTTCTGCTTTGGTGAGGTGAAGCGCTCCCTGCAGGAATGTAATGATCCTTCCAGAATAACCGTGTAACGTGAAAATGACCACGGTGTAAATGAAATGGCGTTGGCACGAACCACTAAGGAATGTTCCGGAGCCGTTTGAAGACGACGGCAAATCTCTGAGCTCTCTGACTAGCGGTTAGCTCGTCAATCCGACCACATTTAAACTCCTTTTCTCCAAACTGAGTTCATTCAAACATCTATCTGCAACAAGTAAGACACTGATTGTTCATAACCTTTCCACAGAACGCTACTCTAAAAGTTCTGAACAACCTCATTATTCATCAGAAATGTTTTGTTTAGCAAACTTTTCCAAATTGAAATTCATTTGAGGTGTTGAAGCTGTTTTTAGTGGTTGGATTGGGCTTTTTTTTTAATATTTAAAATAAGTTTCTCTCTTCTTTAGCTTTTGTTCGAGCCTCAAAAAAAAGACGACGAATAGGTCTAATTGCAAGCTACCCAGAGAGGGAAGAGGAGGAGCTTGAGATCAAAGATGATGATGATGATGATGATGAAGAGGAGGAGGAAGATGAATTTCAACCATCTGAGGGAAGCGAAAATGAGATGGAGACTGAAATCCTGGACTATATGTGACAGAACAACAGCTCGTTCTGACAGTACATAATGTTGCCTTGTGTGTTTTTGTAAAAATTATTTAATTTAGTTAAAACTTAAATAAAGAAATTTTAAAAAACTTGTGCAAGAACTTTTAAATCTATATTTTTCCTTAAAACTAATTAAGAAAATCTTGTTTTTTTACCAAATAATGTTCCAGATCATAACTGAAAACAACAAAAACACATGCGTCATATTTGTATTATACAGTCTTTATTTTATATAAAAAAAACACAAATGGCATAAAAAATAAAAAAAATCCATGAAACATTAGCCAAAGTAGTAGAAATTAGTTTGAGGCATGAAACAAGGAGAATATTCATGAAATTAATAGAAAACAACTTAAATACTGTATAGATCAACTAATATTTTAGTGATGCCTTATAATATAAGATTGTTTTGTTGTGCATGATGAACATGTTTGGACTTGAAGGGATTAACTTTCCAAACTGACCCGAGTTCTGAGATTTTGAGTCGCTTGGAGCAGCTGTTCAAACTCTGCTTCCTGATAGTCGACGGCACAAATGGGAACACACACAAAAAATGACTTTTTAAAGGCTTTTTATTTTATTTATTTATTTATTCATCCATCTTATAATAAAATACAAATTTCAAACAATTTACGCATAACAAAAAAAAACAACAACATATACACTGTATATATAAAATGAAAGGCAGCAGATGAAGAAAAAATCTTATGGGAAATTAGGATCTTTTAGGGTAAATTTATGCTTCATTCAAGTGAGTTTTCATTTAAATGAGTAAATATCCTGTTATTATAAAGATTAAAAAAATAACTGATGTTGAAGGGATTGTGTTTAACACCTAAGTCAGAGGGAAGGACTAAACAGAAAAAAGATTTCTGTTTTTTTTTAAACATTTTTCTGTATTTAACTGAAAATCTGGCGTCTTGGAGACATTTAAAGGCACACCAGATGTAACCAAAATAACCAGTCTGTACTTGCATAAGTTTAGTTTCCACGTGTATCACATGGAGTTTGATTTTTGGTTAACTCAACCTGCAGATCTAAACTCTCAGAAAAAAGTGCATAATTGTATCTTCAGGGATACGAAGACTTGTCCCTGAGTAACTCCCTTCTCATTCCTTCAACAGTGAATACTTATCGATATCCTTGCTGTTGTATCTTAGAGATCATTGCGTCCTTACACCTTGGAAAAATAGATCCTTGAAATTGATATAAAAGTACTTCTTGACCTGTTTTACCAAAATGTCCTGGTTCCCAAACATCTGACATGGGCTCATCTGAGCCAGCGTCATTTATGTCTTCATGATGTACTGAAGTTTTCCTGAATGAGATTTGAATCCCTGATCTTCCAGTCCAAAGGCAAACATCACCACAGCTGAGCTGACCTGCAAATTGTTTCTAGATTACCTAATTACATGAAGTTTAGGGTAAAGCAAACTTCATTAAAAACCTAGAAGTACATATTGTGAGTATTTTTTCCAGCAAATACACGTGGACTTTTGAGGTTGTACTCTTTAACATTTAAATAAGTACATGTACTACTGAAAAACGTAAATGTACGTTTCAGGTCTTCATTACACATTAAGGTTAAGCATCATTAGAGTGTACAAAAGTTCAAATTGTACCCTGGGGGACAAATACACCGAGCAATTGCAACACTTTTGTTTTTCTTCCCATCTTTCATGAGATGAACTCAAAGATCTAAAACTTTTTCTGAGAACACAAAAGGCCTTTTTCTTTTTAAATATTGCTCATAAACATAAATTAATGTAAATCGATCACGATGCTGATTAGACAGCATGAGTATCACAAAGGTGTGCTTTAGGCTGACCACAATAAAAGGCCACTCTAAAATGTGCAGTTTGATCACACAGATGTTGTGAGTTTTGAAAGAACGTATAGCTGACATGCTGACTGCAGGAATGTCCACCAGAGCTGTTGCCCGTGAACTGAATGTTCACTTCTCTGCCATGAGCCGTCTCCAAGGCGTTTCAGTGAATTTGGCAGCCTCACAACCGCAGATCAAACATAACCACACCAGCCCAGGACAGCCACATCCAGCATCTTCACGTCCAAGATGCTCTGAGACCACCTGGACAGCTGCTGCAACAATTGGTTTGCATGACCAAAGAATTTCTGCACAAACTGTCTCAGGGAAGCTCATCATGCTCATTGGGGTCTTCACCTGATTGCAGTTTGTCGTCGTAACCGACTTCCATCCGTTCTCTTTTGCTTATCCGGGGCCGGGTCGTGGGGGTAGCACCTTAAGTAGGGAGGTCCAGACTTCCCTCTCCCCAGCCACTTGGACCAGCTCCTCCGTGGGAATCCCAAGGCGTTCCCAGGCCAGCTGAGAAACATAGTCCCTCCAGCGTGTCCTGGGTCTTCCTCTGGGTCTCC
>JARVGV010000578.1:26755204-26766109 GCA_031762435.1 Hypsolebias longignatus | reverse complement strand
GGTCAGCAGCAGGAAGTGCTCTAAAACTTCCTGGTAGATGCTGCATTGACCTTGGACCTCAGAAAACACAGTGGACCAACACCTGCAGATGACATGGCCCCCCAAACCATCAGACTGGAAACTTGACACTGGACCTCAAGCCACATGGATTCTGTCTCTCTCTTCTTTCTCCAGACTCTGGGACCTTGATTTCCAAAGGAAATGCAAAATTTACTTTAATCAGAGAACATAACTGTGGCACCAGGTGTCTTCAGTATTGAACCTTTTCACAATATTCTAATTTTCTTAGATACTGAATTTGGATTTTTTATTAGTCGTCAGTTATAAAAAATCAACATTAAAATAAACGTTTGAAATGTATCAGTCGGTGTTTAATGAATTAACATAAAATACCAGTTTCACTTTTTGAATGGAATTACTGAAATAAACCAACTTTTTCATCATATTCTAATTTTATGACCAGCACCCGTATTTAAGATGTTACTGCTTCTAGTAATGTAGAACTACCAATTTTACTGACAGGAAAAGGAAAAATAAAGGAACTATTTTGCATCGTTGTGGTATTTTATTTATTTATTGGCGTTAAACTGTGATCAAATATTTTCTGGTTACATCATCATTACTTGCACTTGATTTTACAGAATTTCAGATTAAAGGCTTTGAACGATTTATGTTTTAAAGTCTGCATGGTGGGTGTTACTGGAAACTGCAGCGATGACTTTACATATGAACACGCATGTCTCCACTCATGTAGGTGAGCTTTGAGATCACATTACTTTGTTTATTCTGTCACTGAAGGCTGATATAGTTATTTTATATCATTATGCAATATCACTGGCTGTGGCATGACGATTTATCATATAATAGTTAAAACAGTATTTTAATAGTTCAATTTTTCCTAGTCAGTAAATGACAATTTACCTTCTGGTCCAGAATGAGCATTGTTTATTTGAAACTGAAATTGTACAAGTTTAATTTTCAAGGTATGAACTTGAATCCATTCATTCCATGTACACCTCGCACTGTGACTCCTGCGACCCGGAAAGGAAGATGCAGGTAAAGTTAATGGAGGGATGGCTATTTTATTAATTGTTACTTTCATATTTAGAAATTTCTTCAAATGCCAGTAGTTGCAATAAAGTTGTTTGCAAAGTTTTCCGGTTATATTTGATGTACATTAATAATTTTGTCTTGTGCTACTGTTTTTAAGCAACAGTTATGCAACTTTTAGCTAATCTGTCATTAATTTTAGCCTTTTTACACCATTTTGCTGCTTTAAACTATCCCTAAAACTGATTTTTATCCAATATTTTGCAGCTATTTAGTGTTCTGTTTCCTTCAGCTGCATAAAAGTTCCAATTAAATAATTTAGAATTTAAAAAAAATCCTGGACGGGTTATTTTTTTCCCCCTAACTGAATGTTGGATTTCTACCTGGATTATTGAGCATGAAATTTGGTATTAAAGAAAATTCATTTTTCTATGTGGATATAGGTTTATAATCTCAGTAATTGAGACCTTGAAATGTTATTTTTAATGCACCAACATTGAATTTCAGTTTTGGCAAGTAAGTGCTTTTATCCTGATGCATGCTCAATAATCCTTGTGATAATGCTTTAATTATATTGTACATCGGCTTGCCATACTCTTCTCTTAATCTGTTGTTACGTCATCACCAAGCCCCGCCTCTAAGCCGCTGCTTCTAGGCCAGCAGCTAACCTGTGGAAAAAAAGCGGCTTCGGCTGTGCTCCAGGTTAGCTGTTTTCTGAAGCACAGGACCTAGTACCACTCGCTCGGTGGTAGTTAAAAGCACGCCTGAATGTTAGAGATATAAGTTCGCGTTTTGCTTCAACTTGATCCCTGAATGTAACCCAACCTCCTCACCAGAAACGATAATGTCCGACGCTGCTAACGCTACAGACAACAACGGAGACTCGGGACTTAACGGTAGGCTAACTGTTACAATATCAAAAACCCGCCATCATGCGTTTGAATTTGTGCGTTTTCGAGTATGCGTAGTTTTAGAAAAATATATTTTTTGGAAGACTGTTAACCAGAAGGGTTTACATATTTGCACAAAAAAAAAAAAATTGTTTTTCTTAGCGAAGCTATACTGAAGGGGCGGGACTAGAACGACATGTTCCGGTGTTTGACAGTAATTGGGCCAATGGCCGTTTAGTACGCTTGATCGACAGGCAAGCTATCCAATCAGTGATTCATGTAGAGTTTGGAGGTGGGCTGAAAGCTTGTCAACAAGGATAGTTGGAAGATGTCCAATTTGGAGAAGTCTGCTTAAATAAAATTTTATTTCCCTATAGTAACCCGTTACTGTCCATAAAATGTGGATTAACTTCTAAAAAGGTGTACAAAAAGAGGTGTTTATTTCACTGCTGCGGATTTGGACAGTCCTGGTGCAGGTTTTACAACAAACATGGGGTGAAGTGACTGATAACTATTTATGGTCACAACAAGAAGACACAAGGTTTGCTTTCAGTAAGGTGTGGGGGACTCGGCAATAAAAGTTACATAAAGTTGAACTAATCCAAAATAAAATGCTGAGCAGGAAATACACTTAACTGTTATTTTTCCTGTAAAAATATCCATCTTTTTATATATAATTTCTTTACTGTCATTTCTGTGACTGCATCTTTTAAATCACTGGATTTATTTAAATACAACTATCAGAAAACAATAATTGGATGTACATCTGCAACATGAACTTTTGAAAGTAGTTCATTTAAAGGTGGCTGCCACATTAAGGGACCTTAGCCAGCACAAAATTGGCTAAAAGTCAGTCATTTTTGACAGACGCTGAGCTGAAATTTGGTTAGATAGTAGCTAAGATTGATCCCCAGCACATGTTCTGGACACCAACATATGCAGAATCTTGGTTTGACATCTTATTTGGAGTGAACTATGTCTGTTAGCGAAATATCTCATAAACCACTCGGAACATTTCAATGAAATCTTCAGGAAATAAGAGCTAAGCGACCATGGCCAACACAAAAATGGCTCTAACTTAATTAGATTTACAGATATTTGGCTAAAGTTCGGCATGGTAGTAGCTGAGAGTCATCCCCAACTCATGCGCACACAGTTTTGTCTAATTCTATGATTCGGTCCAGCCTCGGTGTTGGTGCAGGACAGAGGTGACAGCTGACGTCGTCACTTTGGCCAGAATGTTTGGAAGCGTTGTTGCCACGGTAACGTGGGGTGAAGACAATGGGCTGTGGTCTGCTGTATAATCCTCGAGTGCTGAGCTGATGTGCGTTCAGGGGGTGTGGGGCAGAGAGGGTCAACATTACTGGACTGTTTATGTGAAAAAATTTAATTTTACGAGGTCATTTCTTGCTAAAGGGTTTTCCTTCTTCCACTGTTTATTTGAGTTTGGAGAGAGGGGATGTTTTGATAGAGCGCGATGACGGTGGTGAAGATTGCGAACCTGCCCCCCCCCCCCAACTCCACTCCCTGACAGTTCATGCTGGAGCTCACGTACAGAGTTATATTTCCCAGCTGAGGTTTCCAAACAGACGAGCACACTGCCGGCTCGTCACGCAGCAATAAATAGACCGTCGTCCCGCAGCGTCGCTGACTAACTTGTTGCCTCCGTCCGGCTCAGAATCAGGAAATAACTGTTAACATCTTTCTGTCATTCTCATTCCCCTTCTGCTTGCTTTGTTTGTGTAGAGCCTTCAGAAGGAGCATAAAAACAGAATCCAGCTTTAGTTCACTTTATTGATTGATTTGGCAAGGATGGTGTACATTATTGAACATTAGATAAATGTGAAGTTACCCAAATTAACAATATACTTTTTTTTTTAACCTGTTGTTCTTTGACATATGTTCCCCTAAAAATAAATACAAAGAATCCAAACCAACCATTTGGGTTTCCAGACAGTTTATTTTCCTACGTTTTCTAAAGCTATAAATCTGAGTTTAAAATAAAATTCATCTTAAGGTCACGTTACGTCATCTTTTGGACGTGTAAGAGAGGGTAAAATGAAAATAAGCTTGATATCATTATTTTATATGAGAACATTTTACAAATTTTTAATGAATTGCATTGATATTTTGACCAAGGGGAGTGGTGGTGCAGAGGTTAGAGAAGGTGAGCCTGTGATTGGAAGGTCACAGGTTCAGCTCCCGGTACCAACAACATCAAAATGTGGGGGTGGGATTGGTGAAGCACACACACCTGCTTCCACCCTCACTTGCCCCACTCTGAGCCCTTGAGCAAGGCCTTTAACCCCCCTCAGATGGCAGCTCTCTGCTCCACACAGAGGGCTGTGGTAGCTCTGTGGTTGCATCAGGAAGGGCATCCGGCGTAAAAATACTTGCCAAGTTTTTGTGCGACTTAGTTCACTGTGGTGACCCCTAAAGAAGAGAGCAGCTGAATGAGGGAGGAAAAATGTATATTGTGACTAAACAGATCTAAATAAACACCATTAAAGTGAAAATAATAAACTTTTTATGGCTTGTTTGTTTTGATGATGTGATTTTCTTATTTCCTGTTTGATCAGTGTGAACTACCTGAACCACAGTCTTCTAGCAAATATTCAAGAAAAAAGACATCTAAAGTCCTAAAATGTGATTTTACAATTGATTAACTTAAATTTATTGTAGCTGTTTGTACTTAGAAAATAAAAGAACACCCAGAAATCAACAGAGAATTTAAAAAAAGTTTAAAGCTATTGAAAACACCAAAACAAATTGTGACGTTTCTGCGTTCACTGTCGATGGCGTTAAATGTAAAGTGATGTGCTATTTGTTGTCATCACTGTATGTTCCCATACAATGATGAAATGAGTCCTCTGCATTTAACCCATCACACCTGAGATACACCCAGGTGGAGCAGTGGGCAACTATGTGGGCGCCCGGGGAGCAGTTAGGGATTGTTTGTCTTGCTCAGGGACACCTCAACATGTGGGCTGGGTGGGGATTGAGCCTGCGACTTTCATGTCCCAGGTTGGCTGCCCTACCTGTACACCATCTTGGCCCCCACCCCATGTATATATTTCTATGGAAAATGGTAATAAATTGTCTTGAATTTGATTGGCTGGTTCTGTAGAAACCCTGTTCTCAGAAACAGATTGTACTTTTCCTGAACAGGAATTTCACTGGTTTGTTGACACAAGTTTGAAGAGCTCAGAACTCTGACACTCATCTCCAACCTCAAACCATGAGTTCATCTGAGAAGTTACGAAGACTTCCGTGTTGTAACTTAAAAGCTCTATAGAACCCAGATTAAACCAGTACTTGGTAATATAGTTCTCTGCAAGCAGGAGTTAATTGAAACTATTATGATTACGAGTCTCAATTAACCTCTTAACCCACACCTGTGATGCATAATTCACAACTAGCCCAGATAGGTACAATGTGGGCAACGAAACAACGTACACGGGCAAGAACACAGTTCTACAAGCTGTGAGGGAGGAAAAATACAGTGCTTCTCCAAAATCGGAACTGCACGGTCCACTGGTGTCTCAGCTCAGGGTTCAGTGAGGCTGCAACGTAAAAATGTGCCTCCAGTCGCAGCCCAGCGAGGAACTGTCTTAGAGCAGTCAATCCAAAACCTGCAGACGATGTTCTGATTTATTGTAATCAAGAGATGATGTCACAGTTGGTTAAGTAGGAACATTTAAAAAATGTTATCGTATTTTTTTCCTCACAGGGTCCTGGGTGGAGCTGGAGATGAACAGAGCTCACGAAGCCCAGCCGCCCTCGCTGCCCCTCCCTCAGGTGGAGGAAGAGGAGGCCATCGTGGGGGGGCTGGAGCATGTCCCGTCCTCATCCTCCATCCACAACGGAGACATGGAGAAGATCCTGTTGGACGCGCAGCACGAGTCGAGTCGCAGCAACTCGTCCTGCGACAGGTGGTGACTCTAAATCTCGTCCGGCTCTTAAACAAACGGCCGTTACGGCTCAGGACAGGAAGTCTAAACCCACACGTCAGTTTATTGTCGCTGCCGCATCACGCGCTCGTGCAACCGTCAAGGCTGCGGTGAAGCAGGCCTCGTCAGTGAGTCACCTCGAGGGTGTTTCGATACGATGATGTCAACAAGCTGTCCACATGGGACAGTTCCAGATGCTTCTCAGGAGGAGTCAGATAGCTCCAGCTTTACTGGACCAAATCAAACTGGTCAACTTGAGTGATTGTTGTGGGCGGGGCTGGCCGATAAGTTGGGCTTTATCATGACACGATGGCTGTTAGCAACAAGTTTTCTGACCTTTCTGTCCAATAATATTTCTTGTTTATGAACCGGAGCTTATCGTCTCTGTCCTGGAGGAGCTGGATTGTCTCTGGGGTGAGGGAGGTCTGGGTTTCCCTCCTGGACCCGGTGCTTCTGTGACCTGGCCAGGTAAAGCATCAGGAAGTGGATGGATGGACTGGAAGTCTGACTCAGGCAGCCATTTTGTCAGCTACACGTTAGCATGGCCAGATGTTTCCACACACCTCTGGTCACAGTTTTCCTAACAGTAAGGGTCAAACCTGGTGGAGCTGCTGTAAAGTTTGTGTTTTGTGTTTCTGTGGTTGAAAACATTTCCAGAAACTATTTTTATTTTTAGAAGCCACAAATAAAAAGATTGTTTTGGAAAGACGGTGCTTCTGTGAGGACGTTCCTGTTTGAGATGATTTTCTTTTTTTTTTTTTTTTTTAATGTGTTGAGTTGTGATGCGACACCTTTGTACATTATTTAAATAAATCGTTTACTGTTGTGATTTTTATTGGTGCAAATTTTCACATTTTGATTTGTCCTCTTTGAACACGCAGCCCCCCTCGGCCCCACTCTCCCCAGGACGCAGGACAGATCATGTTTGACGTGGACACGACCAGCAGGAGAGACAGTCAGGTAAGAGCCTGCGAGCCGCCTCTGTGTTCTCCATCGGTCTGTTGCCGTGGCAACCTGGACGACGACAGCTGCCTGTAGTTTCTAAGAAAATGGTGCCGCGCTGAGAGTGAAGCTGACCTTTACAGAAAAGCTGTTTGTATTTTACTTTTAGTCTGAAGAGGACATCTTGGACAAAGAGGGGGACATGGACATCCTGATGAAGGACGCAGATTGGGTTGCTGACTGGTCCAGTCGACCGGAAAACATTCCCCCCAAGTAAGTCTCAACGCGGTAAAAACAAACGCCTGTTTTTGTGCATGTTTTTGTGCATGTTGTGCAGCGGAGCGTCGCGTTTCTGCAGAAAGAGTCGTCTGCCATTGAACTTTATTGTCGACTGAGAGTTTAACGTTTAGTAAAAGAAGCTTTGACATGATTTATTTTTCATTATAAACGCGTCGTCTGCAAACATTTAGATGTCGTTTCATCAAAAAGCCTGGATCAAATCCTAAAAAGCTCAGCGTGCGTCTGCTTTGAATTCAGTTTCTTTAAGAGACTTTAAACTAGGCCTGTCACGATAACAAATTGTGCTGGGCGATTAATTGTCTCAGAAATTATTGCGATAAATGATATTGTTTGAAATTTTACAATAATTAGTAATTATTGTAAAATTTAAGAAGAGATGTTGGTTAATTTTTGGATAAAGTACCTTTTTTTGACCACCGGATGGCAGTATAAGACTGCCTGAATCGATGGCTGAATTGTGAGGGAGCGAGAGGCGTGTCTCTTTTTAAGAAAAGTTTGTTTTTCAGTTCTTGAAATGGCAGACGAGCTCTTTAGCATAGCATTTTTTACACAAAGCTTTTAATAAAAAATAAAAAAAATCAGTAAACAAGTTCTCAGCTTCTTTTTGCAGAGAAAAACAATTTTTACACGAAGGCACGGGTTTCAACTGTGAATTTTGGAGCTTCGTCAAGACGGAGGTTTTTTCACTGAGGTCACCCTGTTAGCTTAGCTTCTCAGTTTAGCTGCTTTTAACGATCCAAGATTAAAACAAGATTTTAAAGAGAAAGGGAGACGTCAGTAAAGAGCACCGGAGTTGAGCCTTTTGTCATCCAGTGTCTCTAATAGAAAGAGAGAGACACGAAGAAACGATAAAGTTCATAAATTAAAATTAGGTCAATAATTTTAATTTATCATGCGATTAATTGATTTATCGTTTATCGCGACAGGCCTACTTTAAAATTTAAAGATACTTTAAAGAGGAGTGTGTTGAGCTAATGTAATATAGCTTGTATAGATAATATATTTTTCATATTAAAGAAATGATTTGTGGGATATGTTTGCAGGGAGTTCCACTTCCGTCACCCTCGGCGCTCGGTGACACTCAGCATGAGGAAGACGGGGGCCATGAAGAAAGGAGGCATCTTCTCTGCAGAGTTCCTCAAAGTCTTCATCCCCTCGCTGCTGCTGTCGCACATCCTCGCTCTGGGGCTCGGGTAAGAACCGAAGAGCTGAGCTCGCCTTTCTGCTTATAAAAACATTTTGTTTGTTCCTTTTCTTTCAAAGTGATGTTTAAATAAGTTCCCAGTATTGATAAGGCATCCTGAAATAAACCAATGATTAAAATGTTTTCTTATTTCTTGTTTTGGCACAACACGATTATGATTAAAAAAAAAATTAAAAAAAATCTATACTACCTTAAAGAAATGATGCATATTAATGGTCTTATTAATAAAAAATAAAAAATTTATTTACCGTACTTTCCTTGGTGAGGTATCTGCTCTAATGCAGCTGATTCCAACTTTAAAACCTAAACAACTGCTGTTTGTTCAGCTTTCAGTGTCTGTCAGTTATTTTTGAATAGTTTGTCAACCGTTAAGTTTGTGATTGAAGACCAAGTCTATAATTGTAAATCCACGGAAGTCTCTGAGTCTGAAATCATCTTCACTGACATTCTCTGGTTCCTTTGCTTCCTCCTACCCACCAAGTTTTACTCTTTACATCAGACACCAACTTGTGTCCTTCAAGATAAATAATGATTGAAAAAAAGGCACAGTGATGTATTTTCATAGCATTTGGTTAAAAACACTCACCCAACTACAGCTTTAGAGTAAAATTTGCTTTTTTTATTTTTATTTTTATTTTTTTAATCATTTTCTGAAGGTTTCAATGTAACACGAAGAGGCACATGCTGTTAAATTCAATTCTCTTACGTTATAAAAGCCAATCAGTAAAAGTTCTCTATCTAAGGAAGCAGCAGATTGTGTTGAATTGTTGCGGTCTCCCATCCTGAGCATGCACAAAGGAGAGGGTGGAAAGATAAAACTCCCTTTTAACAGGATGAAACCTCCAGCAGAGCCAGGCTCAGGACAGCAGCCATCTGCTTCGACCGTGAAACAAACAAACAAACAAACAAAGTCTGTTTTCCAAATGTTCCGATCATCTTTTAGTGCTTTTTGTACTTTTTTGGCAACATAACCTGATTTTTCGATCACTTGTTGCAACTGTCAAACCCTCTTGTTGTTCGCCTTGCAGCCAGCAGGGGGTGTTGTCGCACAGCTGCAGACTCGCATCAGCTGTTGGTTTGAGCAGCTGCTGCACACCTGCTGCCTCAGGCTGAGCTCGGACACTCCCAGGAGGGCCGTGTTAGTGGTAACACATGCACAGTAATCTGTGCTGCTCAATCAGATCATGTTGAACACGTCGGCGTTTAGATGAGTCATCAACACGGCTGTAATTAACAATGTTCCTGCTGGACACAGAGACGTACAATCAGATGTTCTATTAGAACTCACCTTTATAGCTTGCTGAGTTGTGTAGTCTTTTTTTTAATCGTTTGCTTTTTTATATTTTATAATTCCAACACAGATTGAGGAAAAGCTTGGACGTTGTTAAATGTAGGGGAAAGAAAGATTTCTCCAAATCCTGATGCATGCTCGATAATCCAGGTAGAAAAATCAACAAAAGTTAAGTCAGGTCCTCTGGATGGATTCTTCTTGTTGAAACGTTTCGTCTTTTATCCAAAAGACTTCTTCAGTCTGAGGAGCTGCACTGAACTCAGTCTTATAAATAGCACCTCCTCATAGTGGATCAGCTGGTTTGCTGGTGACATCCAGAACTAACCGTTCATATGATAAAGGAGGACCATCAACCTAACGACTGATCTTTAGTGCCTTGATGGACGCTTGCACGTTTTTGAGCCTTCGGTGAATAGCAAGCGCCCATCAGGGCACTAACGATCAATCGTTAGGGTGATGGCGTCTATCATGTGAACAGGGGTTATTTATAAAGCTGAGTTTGTTGCAGCTCCTCAGACTGACAGTCTCATGGATAAAAGACAAAACGTTTCAACAAGAAGACTCAGTCCAGAGGACCTGACTCAACGTTGCTGCAGTTTCTTGAAATCTTTTGATGATGCTACAAACTGTATGTGGTGGAAGTTTCAAACAAACCTCCATTTGTTCCACTATTTTCAGACACAGTTTTTCACAGACTGATGAACCTCTGCCCATCTTTACTTCTCAGAGCTTCAGCCTCTATTGTACCACCATCTGTATTTTTCAGCCTATAAGTTGCGATTTTTTTTAGCATAATTTGCATGTCCTGTGACTTATACGCCAAATCAACATTTTTTTTTCTTCTCATTTATAAAACAAATTTTGGCTGAAAATATTGAACACTACCATTGTCAGCCATTAAAAATGGCACTTGAGTCGTATGGCATGCTGTTGTGTCATGTAATAGATAAAGTTCATTCAACCTTTATTTAGGCAGGTTAATCTCATTGATCCTCGAGGACTCATTTACAAGAGAGACCTGGTTTCAACAAAGAATGATGACGACAATAGACAGTTTTATAAAAGAGGCATACAGATTTTTTTAAAACAAATTAAATTAAGATAGCAAAAAAAACTAGATTATACGGCGATGTAGAAAACTAAAAACAGGAGTATGTCTGCATTGGTTTTTGCCAGGATTCCAACAGATATTTCAAGTCACTTAGAGAAGTCAAGGTCGAGAGCTTCAGATCTTTTTGTAAGATATTCCAGGAAGCAGGAGCGGAGTAGGAGAAGGCC
>JARVGV010000578.1:26724389-26734399 GCA_031762435.1 Hypsolebias longignatus | reverse complement strand
TTTTTTTTTTTTTTTTTTTTTTTTTTTTTTTTTTTTTGCTTTTATTTGCAAAATCAACAAATATAATAAAATAGATGAAAGGATGTGCTATAGTTGAGGTTGGTTAAAGCGGTGGTTCCCAACACTGGTCCTTGAGGAACACCATCCTGCATGTTTTACTTGTTTACCTGCTTTGACACATCTGATTTGAATGAATGGATGATTGACAGACTTCTGTAGAACTTGAAGTCATTAAATAACTGAATCAGGCGTGTTGGAGCAGAGAAACAACTGAAACATGCAGGATGGTGTTCCTCAAGGACCATGATTAGGCACCATGGAGTTAAAGGATACAATAATTAATTTAGTGTTTCATTTATAAACATTTTGTCAGAAATATTCACTCTTTTTATCAGTTATTTTCTTTTCTTCTGCTTTAAGCTACCGGTTCATGTTGTTTTCTGTTCTTCCTCCCTCAGGTGTGAACTCCTTCCTGGTCTACCTGGCCTATAAGGATCTTTTCCAACTCACTGATGCTCAGGTAGAGCTCTGCTCTTCATTTCTTTTCATCCGTTAAATTTAAAATTCTCAAAGGAGACTTCAAAATAAATAAATAAATAAACAACAAATGATATTTAAAAAGATTTGAAGCATCCTTTAAAAGCAACAACACTTAAAATAAGTTTAAATTCTATATTTGCATAAAACTGAGTTCAGTTTGATCAGTTTTAGTGGACACCATTGAGCCGCCATTGAAGCTGCTGCATTTCAGCTTTTTATAAATATTTTTTACACAATATAGGATTAGAAATATTATTTTAATCTAAACTTGAAGTTACACACAACATATTATTAATATAAGATGCCTTTTGTGTGTCACAGATGGTGCTAGAAAGTTTGTGAACGCTTTATAATTTTCTATATTTCTGCATAAATATGACCTAAAACATCATCAGATTTTCACACAAGTCCTAAAAGTAGATGAAGAGACCCCAGTTAAACAGATGAGATAAAAAAAATATATATTCTTGGTCATTTATTTATTGAGGAAAATGATCCAAATGTTACATATTTATCAGTGGTAGAAGTATGTGAACCTCTAGGATTAGCAGTTAATTTGATGGTGAAATTAGAGTCAGGTGTTTTCAATCAATGATGATGATCAGGTGTGAGTGGACACCCTGTATCTATCAACGTCTGCTCTTCACAACATGTTTGAAGAAGTGGATCGTGGCAGGAACAAAGGAGATTTCTGAGGATTAAAAGAGTTGTTGATGCTCATCAGGCTGGAAAATGTTACAAAATGTAACATTTTGTTAATTTTCATTTTAGCTCGTGTTCTGCTGCATTTAGATTTTAACTTGTTCCTTTCAGCCTGTGTTTGGTTCATTTAGCCTCTTATTTAAAATCTATTGGCTTCTTCAGCAATGTCGTCCAGCGCTCAGCTTTTTTTGGGTTCTGTTCCTGCAGGTGTACGAGGTGTTCAGCGTGATCCGTGATCTGGGAGCCGTCGCTCAGGTCCACGCCGAGAACGGAGACATTGTAGCCGAGGTACTGCGTGCCAAACGAGCCGAATTTCTGCTGCTTTCTATAAACACTAGGTTGAGTAAACAACGTTGTGTCAGAACGTCTCGTTAGTCAGCGCCTTCAGCACAGACGTCTGTCACGACGGTTTCTTAATTATCAACAGACGAGGGTAAACGTTTATGAAGTTTCCACAGCCAAACTGTTCCTGAGGAACACGCGCGCCCTTCAAGGGACTCGATGTTTCGCCTTTCCCACGATATTCGTGTGTGTGTTTAGGAGCAGCGACGGATTCTGGAGCAGGGGATCACCGGGCCGGAAGGACACGTTTTGAGCCGTCCTGAAGAGGTGAGGCGAAGACGATTCACGTCATATTCATGCTGTAATTGTAGAAACCACACCTTGGTCACGCTTTACATTGAAGCTGTGGATGTTTCACTTCCTGTGCAAAAGTCCTGCACAACCTTTTTACAAAATAAAAGCAAATATGTCAGCCTTTAATATAAAAACAATAATTTTTTTAGCTTGGGAGAACAAGGTGCCAAAACAAAGGGCTGGATGTTGCATAAAAACACCTGGAACAAGACTAAAACATTGATTTGGAGCTAAAACCTGTTTTTTTTTTTTTTTCTTTAATCTCATCCCCTGAGCCATATTACTCACTGCCCTGGAGGGACGAAGCAGAAAATGTTGCCTGGCTAATCTTCTGGTTGTTCCGATCTTAACTGTAATGAATGAGGTTCTAGTTAATGTTTTAATGAAAAGTTAAAGAGAAACATCTGGAAAAACAGATTAAAAATAAATACAAAAAGAATGAGGCCAAGTTATATCCTCTTAGATCCGTTTTTTTTATTTTATTTCTTCTAAATAGTTTAAATGTTTTACCTTTATGTTTTGTTGCTAAGGATGGAGAAAGGAAATAAATATGGAAACAATTTATAATTTTTACAATATTTGTGGAAATACACACTTATTTCTGTAGAAACTTGGATAAGAATTAACATGTAAACCAGCAACCAGATTTTTTACAAGCTAGCATCATGATTCGATCACATCCGTTTGATTTGGAAACCTTTTGTCCGTTCATTTCTCTAGGATTTTGCAAATAACTTCACCTAACAGAGTAAAAGCTCTTTTATTACTTTAATTTGGGTTTATGGTATAGCAACCAAGTTCCTATTTTTTTTTTTTTCTAAATGAACCACTGTACTAAAAGTTAATACAGTTGTTCAAACATTTTGAAGTAGGATTAAGTGGAATTGTAATTTTGTAGGTAACTTACTCTGTTGGTTTAGTTTAATTTATTTGATTTTCATTAATTCTAAGTTCAGTTTTTATATTTTCTTACAAAAGCCTAAAAGTTATTTTCATCTGATGCATAAAAACACAGTTTTAGCTAGTACTTCATGAGCACATGAATTATTAGGTTTAGGTGGTTGGTAAGAAATGCATGGCCTAGTCTTCTCAGCTGGTAAAAGTAGTTTTAAAACGAGATATTTAGTTGAATTTTCACAGGAAACTTTGTTCTCCAGGTGGAGGCGGAAGCTGTTAACCGTGCCGTGACTGTAGCCAATCAGACCAACTGCCCACTGTACGTTACCAAGGTGATGAGCAAGAGCGCTGCTGATGTCATCGCTCAGGCAAGGAAGAAGGGTAAGATGGTTAAACCAAATATTTTAAGTTTGTAATAATATATGTTTTACATTTCCCACACATTTCATGTTCCAGTCATGTTTTTAGTCACTTCTCGACTTCAGTGTCGCATCTGTTCTTTGTCATTTCTGCCTCAGTATCTTTTAAAAAATTATTTAGGTTAAAAAGGTTCTCAACTGACTAACTTCCTGTTTAACCGGTACCGGTGTTGTTGATAATGATGAATCAGACCAGCAGCAATGGTCATGGAGTTCCACAGGGACCAGTTATTGGTACATTTTGTTTTGTTTCTACAAGCTTACTTTTGCTTCTGTCATTTGACGACACATTTCTCTTCTATGCTGACGATACACAGTTGTGCATATCGTATTCATCTTTACCAAGACATTGACATTTTTAATAGCCACTAAGCTCAAGTACTACCAGTAAATGTAGAAACTTCCTACATTTTATTTATTTTTATTTTTATAAATGTCGTAAAAAAAATCGATTCCTTTGCTTGTTCTACCCTTTGAGCACTTTTAAAAACTTCTGTGTGATTGTTGACTCTGATCTGTTTATAAATCTTTATAATCTAGGACTGCATTTTATTATTTTTGGAACATAGCTAAAGCTTGGTCAGTTTAGCGCATCGTGACTTGGGGAAAATATGAGCCATGCTTTTATTTGGTGTAAATTATACTGAAATGCACTTTTTGCATTGCCACCTCTTGTGTTTCTGAGATAATCACTGAATACAGTCCACATAAAGGTCTTTTCATAGTAAGAGTCAGTTTCAAACTGTAATTTCAATCACAACGATCCTACTATACTGGACTTTCAGGTACTGTAGTTTACGGAGAGCCCATCACTGCTAGCCTGGGAACGGACGGTTCACACTACTGGAGCAAGAACTGGGCCAAAGCAGCAGCTTACGTCACTTCCCCTCCTCTGAGTCCCGACCCAACCACCCCAGACTATCTCAACTCCCTGCTGTCTTGGTAAATTTTGATCCAAACCTAAAACTTTTGTCTGAAGAACACATTTATTACAAAGTACTTTTTGTCTTCTTTGCACCCCTTCACTTCCTTTTCATAGTGGTGACCTGCAGGTGACAGGAAGTGCGCACTGTCCTTTTAATACTGCCCAGCGTGCTGTGGGGAAAGACGACTTCAGTTTAATTCCTGAGGGTGTCAATGGCACTGAGGAGAGGATGTCTATAATCTGGGACAAATGTGTGGTACGTATTTATCTGATGGGAAAAAATAAAGTGGGGGAGGTGATTAACCAGAAGACACCACAGTAATGTGCAACGCTCACTCAGCTCTGGTTCACTCTAGGTGACGGGCAAAATGGATGAAAACCAGTTTGTTGCTGTGACCAGCACCAACGCCGCCAAGATTTTCAACCTGTACCCCCGTAAGGGCCGCATCGCTGTGGGTTCGGATGCTGATCTGGTCCTCTGGGACCCAGACGTCACGAAGATTATCTCTGCCAAGAGCCACAACTCTGTACGGTCTTTAATCTGATGCTTGTGTTGTAGATTTGAATTGTTTTTTTAACCTATTGTCAGTAGTTTGGTAGTTCACTTTTTGTTAGTTGGGATGATTCTGAACAGGGTGTGGGCCTCTCACAGCCCTGAGGGGGTGATGTCATTCATAAAACCTGCCAGAGGTCTAATGGTTAGCAGACCCCTCACTAATTCCTGTGTGTTCTGAGACGCAGTTCCTCTTATCCTCTTCAGTTTTTATTAGTTCCTTGGGAGAAATCAGTTCATTGTGCGTGTGTGTGTGAATGGATAGCCCAGTGATCTCATGTTGGATTATAGTGTGTGCCGTGACCTCAGCTTTAGCTCCAGCAGCTTTTTAAAAATGGAAATTACAAGGTTTCTAAACTGGCCACTTAAAACTAAAGCTCCCTAAAGATCATCTTTTTCAAGTTTATGGAACAAAACTGATCATCAATCAGCTGATCAATATGCCTCTCCCCCTGCATGTGGCTTTAAACTGCAGACCCAAACTTCAGATATTTCAACTCTTTGAGGCCATAGACTGTTACTTTTGATGTTTGTATATTTTGTAATTGTTACAAAGATTAGGTTTGTACGACTTTAGACGTTTGCTTTAGGAACTGAATGAAGAACTCTTCAAGAACGTTGTGATCTTTGAAAGCTAATGACTCCAGCCACCAAAAAAGAAACATTCATACGTTAAAAAGATCACAAGACTTTCAATACAAGATTCAGATTTTTCACATCTTGCATCATTTTTGCATATTAAATAATTAAATGGATCATTTTTGGGGGTCAAGTTCTAGATTTATAACGTGTTCCTTTGGAGAAAATTAAAATTTACCAAATGTTTGCAAAATAAATTGACTATCCATCCAAATTATACATCAACACTAAATGTTACAAAATGCACAAAGTGGCTAAAGGTTAGCTAACAATGCAGGCTAAAAGTGGCAAAACACTAAATGTTTAAAGAAGCAAGACTATCTTAATATTAAAACTAGCAAAGGGCTAGCTAGATACTAAAAGATTTATAACTGTAGCTAAAGTGTTATAGGAAAAGCTAGCCAAAAGCTAAAGATGGGGGGAAGGCAGCTCAAAGGAGCAAATGACTAAAGTCAGAAGTAGTAAAACACTAGCTAAAAGCTAAAAAATAGAAAAATGCTAGACAAATAATAAAAAATAGCATGCAAGCTTAGTGGCAAAAGTTTAGCTAAAGTTGGTGAAGGCCATCCAAAAGTAAATGTAGATAAAGCTAGCTAAACCAACAAAAGGCAAAACTAAAAGCAGGAAAAGGCTAAGCTAAAAGCGGCAAAAGGCTATCTAAAAGCTAAAAGCGAAGCTAAAAGTTAAAGTAGCAAAGTGTAGTTAAAAGCAGCAAAAGGCAAAGCTAAAAGTTAAAGTAGCAAATTGTATCTTACAGCTAAAAGCAGAAAAAGGCAGTTAAAAGAAGCTAAAGGCTATCTAAAAGCTAAAAGCAGCTAAAGGCAAAGCTGAAAGTTAAAGTAGCAAAAGTGTATCTTAAAGCTAAAAGCAGAAAAAGGCAAAGTTAATAGAAGCAAAAGGCTAGCTAGAAGCTAACTAGCTAGTCAAAAGTGAAAAGTTGCAGAATGGTAGCTAAAATAAATAAAAGTAGAATAGGAAGACAAAAAATAACCGATTTCTTGAAGCAGATTTCAAAGAGCAAAAAGTTTCTGAATGAATTGGACATTTCAGCAACACGGGAAAAACATTTGCAAATAAAGTCAGACATTTGCAAAGGTTTAAAAGTTCCAATAAACAAAACTTTCTGCTCCCATCTTCTGAATGAGCTGAACGTTTTGATGTATGGTGTGTGAGTCATGGGATATCCTCGCATACTCATGATCTCATATTGTGTTATAGTCTGCCAGACTGCCATGACCTCAGCTTTAGCTCCAGTTCAGAGAAAACAGCTATAAAGTTTCCACACTGGTCAGACAGAAAACAACCAAACTGCTCTAAAAACCAGTCGTCATCATCGTTCGGCTGCCATCAGCTGTTCTCCTTCTCTTTTCCACTATTAGCTTTTGTTGTAATTAGCATTAAGCCGAAGAGGACACAAACTTTTACTAGTAGATTTTTTTTCCCACTTCTTCTGATTATTTGACTTGATAAATGACAAAGTTGAAGCCAACAATGTTCCACTGCTGTTTTTAAGATAAAACATGAGCCAGACCTCATAAATCTTTAAAGTGCACAGGGATACGTTGTACTCTACATGGTCTTGCATCACCCTGGTGTGAATCACTATGTCTCCTTTGAAGGTACTTCTGTTCAGACTTTTTGTAGTGCTACTGTAAGAAAGTTGATTCTGGTCTTAGGATGTAGACACAGCTGTAGTAAAACATCACAGATGCTAAAGCGCCGGACAGCAGAGACTAAAGATAGTTTCTAGGAACTTCTATTGACACCATTGTGTCGCCTCCTCTGCAGACTGTGGAGTACAACATCTTTGAGGGCTTGGAGGTGCGTGGCGGGCCCCTTGTGGTCATCAGCCAGGGGAAGATCGTCTTGGAGGAGGGGACCCTCCATGCCACGGAGGGCTCGGGACGTTTCGTGGCTCGCAAACCTTTCCCTGACTACGTCTACAAGAGGATAAAAGCTCGCAGCAGGGTACGGAACTTCCTTCTCTCTGCAGGGATGTGGTGATATCGTATAATATGTGTCAACCATAATTTGTAATTGTTTTCCTGCTGCGACTGTTTTTGTGCCATTTCCCACAATGCAGCTGGCCGAGCTGAGGGGTGTGCCTCGGGGGCTGTACGACGGTCCGGTCTGCGAGGTGTCCGTCACTCCCAAAGCCATGACTCCTGCCTCCTCTGCCAAGACCTCACCTGCCAAACAACCCAACCAGCCAGTCCGCAACCTGCACCAGTCTGGCTTCAGCCTGTCCGGTCAGTCACATCATCATCATCATCATCAGTCTATAATCAATAATCACATCCTTTAACCTCCTAAGACCCAAACTATCTGGACGCCAGGTCCTAGGAGGTTAAACTTGTTTCTAACGTCAGGAGAGATGGAAGAAATTAACTCACTTATCTAAGGACTATGTTGATGTCGTAATAACCCATAAATCTGTAAACACCATTGCACCATATGTAAATTTAATTTTCAAGCTTTTTTATACCTCTCATGTTAATTAGAAGTTAGAGTACCTTAAGCAGAATATTATATTTATGATATTTTAGTGTCAGAGCTGTTGGAAACATCAGCTCCTCTGCATCGTGAAGCTGAACCCCACTCCAACAATGCTGAACAAAAACCAAAGGATACTTTACCTTTTTATTGTTTAATTTAATGTGCAATTATCTTCCTAGAAGTAATGTTAGTTTGAATAAATAATAAATATATTTTTAAAAGCAACGCTTACTGGTCACGATGGTTCCAGTAAATTGATGTCTTCCATAAAAAAATAGGTCTTTTAAAGCTCAAGTAGCAGGTACTCAGTGCATCCATCCATCACCTTTACCCGCTTCTTCCTTTTTGGGTGGCGGGGGTCACAGGTGCCCGTATCCAGCCATCACTGTGCGAGAGGCGGGGGACACCCTGGACAGGTCTCCAGTCCATCACAGAGACAAACAACCATTCACTGTCTCTCACACCTAGGAACAACTCAGAGTTATCAATCAGTCTAACGTGCATGTTTTTGGTCTGTGGGAGGAAACTGGAGTACCCAGAGAAAACCCACACATGCACGGAGAGAACATGTAAACTCCAACCAGAAAGGCCCCCAGCCGGGATTTGAACCAGCGACCTTCTTGCTGTGAGGCGATAGCTCCACCAACTGCGCTTATTTGTGAAAAATCATTATACATATTTTACCTTGGTTTTTTTTCCTAGTGTGTTAAATATTTCAATGTAACTGGATCATTTTCGTCCCATAAAGACAGAATCCATTTAGTTCAGATTTGATCCCTTTGCTTTTGTTTTGTGGTTTGATGTGTAATTATTATTAGTCGTGTTTGTTTAGGTCAAAGCTCCGGAGCCTGGACTTCATGTTGTCATTCTGTTCAGGAATAAACTGTTTCTTCAAACTGAAGTCATTCAACAATCTTATCTACTACAGGTAATCAAATGTTTCTACAGAACCACATGGGTTAAACAGTTCATTTTGTTAGTCAAACTTTAAGAGACATTGTTGGTAAAGACTGTGAGACTCTGGCATGATGATGCTGCAGCTGCAGCTTCTGTGAAGGTACACCTCTGAATCCTGGACTTCAGCCGAGCTGACAAACTGTTTCTAAAACAGAGGTGCAATTATCTCGTCTTCAAGGTCACCTTTTTATGGCCCCATGATAAATATCTGCACCTGGTTGCTCTTTTTTTTATGTTCTGTTCCATTTCAAGTGTAAACCTTGTTTATTGTGTTCTTTTTTGTTACTATACTGCTTGGAAGTTATTACTTAAGAGTTATCTCGGAATTTGCAATTATGATTGCTAAGGATCAACATGGTAGGCAACACTGGCTTCTTTTGTGTTTCTGTTGCTCTTTTAAAGCCCAATATTTAAACTGCTTCTGCTTTTTAGGCTTAACTTGTCACGTTTGGACCCAGATGAGTATCTTTGAGGTTGTTAAGAAACGTAGTGACTCAGAGTGAGAATGAAAGACCTTATCCAGTTACCTCGACCATTGTTTAGGTTGTTTTTATTGTGATTATTTACTAAATTGCATTATAATAAATGCAGCTTTAGCCATTCTCACCAGATGCTGCTGGTGCTGTATCAGTTGTGCCAATGTCACTAATCTTAAATCAAGCCATGCATCACATTTTAAACATGTGCAAAATAAACAGAATACTTCTAAATGTGAAGCCATTTGTTATTTTCTTAGTGTAATTCCAGTCACTGGGTAGTATTTATAAAATGTAGTTGGTGTAACAAAGAGTCAAGTCACAGGATTTTCTTTATTTAAGTGAGACACATCTAAGTGGGGAAGGACTGTTCAGGCTACAAAGTGATTCATGTTCTTTATAATTATTTGTTTTCCCGCTCAGAATTTGACAAGTTTGTAATCAGTCTCATGTTTGTATGGATCATAAAGCTGGTAGCCCACTTAATTAACACTTTGTTCTGTGTTATATCCGTGTCTAGAACTGATGGGAATAATGTCAAGCTGTGGTTTTTACATGAGGTTACAGTACATGCCCCATCTGGGAGGAGAAGTACGTGCTTGTTACTCAGAAACCACTCCAAGACGCCATGTTTTACAAACCCTGAGTTCATTTGAATATTGTGGTTTAAGTTCAGGTTAAATCATCGTACTGTAATACACAAAGTTTGTTTTCTCAGTCATCCAGGTATATAACAACAAAAAAGGTTGAATCATGTCATCTGGACTTCG
>JARVGV010000578.1:26638840-26650444 GCA_031762435.1 Hypsolebias longignatus | reverse complement strand
CTACCTTCCTTCTCTGCATCATGCCAGCCAGCTCTCTACCTTTGCCTGTCATTGTCCCCACATTTAGAGTTGCAACCTTCAGCCTTATATTCTCAATTTTCCTCTTCTCCCTCTGTCTCCTGACACATTTCCCTCCTCGTTGTCTTCGATTTAGCCTTTTTGATGCAATCCATTATGTTTATTCTGAGTAAATCCCTGATTTGAGCCATATTTGAAAGATAAACACTAAAACCTCCATTTCAAACATCACTTAAAAAACCAGTGTTAACTGTAAAAGCTCATTTGTTTTATTTCTGCTGTTTTCTTTTGTGCTTCTGTTTTTCCTTTTTCGTGTCTTCTCAAATACAAATGATTTGATGATTTAGCAGCAGGCAGCGCCAACTTTAGCAGATCATTCGCTCTGGATTGTGTGTATGGTAATTTTTTTTGTCCAGTCTTATTTGTTAAATAGCTTTAGCTCAGTCAGACTGGATGGAGAGCTACTAAACTCTGACTTGGTCATTCTAACTCATGAGTCTGACCCGGTCCATTGCAGCTCTGGCTGCATGTTTCAGATTGTTGACCTGCTGGCAGAAGAACCGTCGCCTCGTTCTCGATTCTTTTGCAGCCTCTAAGTTTTCTTCCATGTTTGCCCTGTTAACCGACCAGCTTCCCTGAAGCAAAGCGTCCCCGCAACATGATGCTGCCACCACCGTGTTTCATGGTGAGGCTGGTGCGTTCAGGATGATGATGATGCGTTTTGCATTTAGGCCAAAAAGTATAGTCTGACCCGAGCAAACACTTTTTCTGTTCCAGGATACTTCTCGCTTTTATTTATTTCTTTTTACCAAAACGTTCTTCCTTGAAGACCAGATTTGTGTTGTGCACAACTTATAGTTGTCCTGTGGACAGATCGTCTTCCCTGAGCAGCTCCTCTAGGGACTTTTGAGCAGCTCCTCAGATTAATACTCTCCTTGAACTGGATGATCATGATCATGTCACTGTTTTGCCGTACTCTTTCCATTTTCTGATGTTTATTTATTTTTATTTTTTAAAAACCTAATCCTGCTTTAAACCTCTTATCAGCTTTATCAGTGATCTGTCTGGTGCGTTCCTTGGTCTTCATGATGCCATTGGATCACTAAGGTTTTGTAACAGATCTCTGAGGCCTTGACAGAACAACTGGGGGAACTACAGATTTACTAAATATGTGACTTCTGAAGGCAAATGGTTTGTTGTGCTAAATACTTTTACCATCACTGTATACTTTTACCATCACTGTATACTTTTACTATCACTGTATACTTCTACTTTGGTCTTGAGGCAAAAAAAATAGCACAATAGCATACCCAGTGCTCCTAAAAACATTACATGAGTTGAGCTAAAATAACAGTTTATTTTGTTCTGAATGTGTAAAAGACGTTTGAAACGAGGACAAATACAACTTGAAGTATCAAGTAAAACATTCTGATCTTGACACAGCTTCCTCCGGGCGTTCTCTTCATGTTTCTGACACAGTAAGGGGATTTTAAAGATTTAACGTGAACCAGTGGGAGTCGTGCAGCCACTCGGAGCGCTGCGCTGCCATCTGCTGGTGAAACGAAGCCTCTGCTGTGGACAGAGACAGCCACCGCCTCCTGGTGGTTAGCTGTCCTCCGCACGAGTCCACTTCTGATTTACATGAAAGCAGACTATGATGGAGGGATGATGGAGGGATGGAGCGAGCGCGCTCGCAGCCTCACCCTTTCACCGTATTGATGCTGCGCTGGCAGGCAGCGCGGCGCTGAGCATGTTGATGCTCTGTGCAGTTCTGTCAATCCTCTAACATCACATTAGCAGAGGATGTAGTCCCGTCTATAATGTTTCTGTTGACATGGTGATGGGACGAGGTGGACTTGAATCCCTCACGTCACTTCAGTTTATTTATCCAGCGCCAAGTCACAACAGAAGTTGTCCCAGGGCACTGAACAGATGCATTCACATACCTGTACATACAAAAAAAAAAAAAAAATTGGTAAAAATGATCTATATAAGGAAGGAAGACAGTAGACGTGTTGAATTCATCACAGTCGCCCACCCTGAGCAGACACAAAGGAGACAGTGGAAAGGAAAAACTCCTTTTTTAACAGGAAGAAACCTCCAGCAGAACCAGGCTCAGGACGAGTGGCCATCTGCTTTAAGGTTTGGGGTTTGAGAGGACAGGAAGGAGGAACGGATGAACACAGAATGCCAGGTCCCGGTCCAGGTCCAGGTCCAGGTGTGGGTCCAGGTGTACCCCCTGTTGGAAGAAAGACAAAAAGCGTGTTCAGAGAGAAATAATTACAAATACAACCAGTTGGAATAAAGTAAAGAAGCAGAGTGAGGGAATGTGTTCAGTTTGTCCTCCAGCAGTCTCTACAGCAGCAGAACTATGGGATGGCTCAGGAAACCCAGGCCGACCCTAACTCTAGGTTTTATCACAGAGGTCTGCAACGTTTGTGATAGAAAGAGCCATTTCTGCCACTTCTCTCACTAAACAGAATGTCTGGAGCTGCAAAACCTGCTCATCAACTGGTGGCCCATGGGCCACCTGAGGTCATTGGCGTGACATAAAACTAAAAATATACAATGCATTTTTACATTTATTAATACTTTTACTTTTTAGGGAAAAAAAAAAAGAGGAAAAAAAAGAAGCGAAGATTTAAAATGAAGTACACCAGTTTGAAGTAATAAAACATAAATTTAAAGCGTGCAGAAAAATGAGGCATTTTGCTGGACAAGTTATTGATTTGATTTTATTTTTTGAGAGAAAGATTCCACTGTCAGCACGGAGGTTTGATTAAACTAAGTAGCTAAATGTAATCGGCGTGTTTCTCCTTGTATTGGTACTGTAGTATCCTTCACAGGTTTACAGAAAATTGACAGAAAACTCGTTTTCAACTACAAAACGAGCTTTTTTGGTTGTGGGTATAAAAATAAATAAATTAAATGTCACGTTTGTTTTGGTCAAAGCTTCAAAGGGCCACAGATGAGAGACTAAAGAGCCACATGTGGCTCCTGAGCCACAAGTTGCAGACCCCTGATTTAAGTTTTAATCCCAGTTTTAAAACTGGACAATGTGTCAGCCTCACGGACAGAAACTGGAAGTTGTTTCCACAAGAGAGGAGCCGAGAACTGAAAGATCTGCCTCCCATTCTGCTTTTGGAAACTGTGAACCAGAAGTAAACCTGCAGTCTGAGAGTGAAGTGCTCTGTTAGGACAAAATGGAACAACAAGATCTATAATATAAGATGGACCTAGGTTGTTGAGGGCTTTACGATTGTGTAATTCTGTTCCCAGCATCCCGACCGCACCATTCCTGTCATCATCATAGGCCTGCTGGTTTTCCTGCCGGGATTTTACCACCTGAGGATCGCCTACTACGCCGCCAAGGGTTACCGAGGCTACTCGTACGACGACATCCCAGATTTTGGCGACTGACTCGCAACGTTCCCCCGAAACTGCTGAGATCTTTCTGAATGTAGCAAAAGCACAGGCTTGTGTTCGTCCTGAAGGGCTGCACATAGGAGTTTTGCCAATATATTGTGGATATATTTATAGTTTTATGTTTGATCCTGTTTGCTCTTGTTTCAGCCGTGCTTTATTACTCTCAGCACAAAAGCCTGGCCGACCTGGGAGAGTTGATCCTGTTTATTAGCAGTGAATCAGTCGAGCACACCGGAGCAGCGGCCACACAACTCCTCCCATAAATAATATTTCTTAGTCAAGTCTCCGCAGACGCTTTAAAATGACCGCTCCGAGTCACGGTAGCTTCACCGACTGTTTTAAATATTTAGATTAGATTGAGATGTTTGAAATACAGTAGTGTATTTTTGAAAACGGGGAATTAATTTTCTTGTTTTCTGCTCCAGCGCTGTACCTGCATCACAACCAAAGGTTTTATATCTGCTCTGTGTATTTTTTTAAATAAAATGTTACATCCTGTAGATTTCTTTTTCTTTGAATACTGTATTTAAAACATGTTTTTTTTCTGCCAGTGGTGTAATTTGGAAAATAAAGAACAAAATTAATCTGGAAACGTGATGTTTGATTTGTTTGTTTTGCAGGTTTGATGTATGAAACTAGTGTTTTATTTGTTTTTTTTCCTTGGCATTTTCCTTGTTGATAAAGGAAAATTACACTGAAAAAAGTAAAATAAAATATGGGAATATTAAAGATATTCCATAATACAATTAAAATATGATGCATGTATTTGTTTTTAGTTCTATTCATATGATTTTGTGTTTAAAAATATACAGATGAGCTACTAAAATATATAAAATTAGTTTAAAAGTAAAAGTTTATTTTGCATTCTAAAAGGTCACAAAGTCTTATTTACTGTATTAACTTTTATTTATAGAAAACAGTGATTAATACAAGAATTGTTGGTTTTGTCCTCCCCAGAAAAAAGTTTCTAAGCTATTTCAATACTGTCCTTTGTTTACAATTATATTAACGATCAAAATAAACAAAAGTAAGTTAGTATGATGATAATGTGTACTTGAATATTGATCATGACCTGAAAAAAATATATACTGTGTATATATATATATATATATATATATATATACAGTACTGTACTGTATATACAATGCAGAAAAATTAAACAAGAAAAAGCAGAATAAAATACATTTGTTTGGAATTAAACGTATATTTTTGAATGTAAAATAAATAAAAGAAGGAAGATATGTTTTAATTATTCTAAATATTTCTTAAGGAATTTAATAAAATAATTTATTTCCCGCAGAAGAACTGCTTGTTTGGCCTCCACATGCAGTGAAGGACTCCCCCTTGTGGTTCCTCTGAGCTGTGTCTCATCAGGAAACTGAAAAATAAACAACATTTGAGTAAATAAATAAATAAACAAATGAAAAGCCATCACGTCACCCTGCATTAACAAACACTGGCATCAATCCACCAGAGGCTCGAACATTCAGCAGCTTAAGGTCCAACAGAACCCGGAAATAGGAGCGACCTGAGCTGAGTGGAGGGGGCGGAGTCCCGAGTGCGTCACCTGTACGTGAAATGAAACACCTGTGACCTGTGGGCTCTCACAGAAGAGGAAAAACACGCTCGACTTCCAGCTCTGCCGTTTTAAACGAAAGGAGCGAGGACACGAAACGGACTTTAAAGAAAGATGAGGACGTGTTTGTGAGGAGAAAGCGCAGGAAGCGACGCACAGGTGAGCCTGATGACGCACAGGTGCGCACGAGAATCACCTGAGAGCTCAGATCCGAATCTGTTGGATGGAGCACATTTAAACCTCAAAATTCAAACCAGTTTATTATTTTTACAACTTTCTCTCCACTTCTTTACAACATGTACATTATTTTTCTTTTGAACTCTTAACGGGCTTTAAATTTCAGGACTGCGGTCCAGATCTGGACGCAAATCCAGTCTCATCTGGACCCAGGTCAGATCCTTGTAGGCGGCGCTGCTTTTCTAGAATTTGTGGATTTTTACTTTGGTTTTCTCAGCTTTTCAGTTCAGGACGATTCGTTTTAGATTGTGGTGTATGAAGATACATTAATGTCAAAATTAATGAGTGTTTTAATGAGGTCACGAGCTACTGTGCAAACTTAGAAATGTATTTTTTTTTTCAACAACAGTAAATCTGATAACTCAGATGTCCCAGCTTTTCACCAGCTTTGAACGCAGCATCAGCTTTGTGAATTTGTAGGTAAAGTGATTCACAGGTAAACCATTCGTTATGACTGCTTCACCAACAGCAGGTGATTCGTGCATGTGCGTGCACAGATTATTACGTGTGCACATTGAAATGTGCACGTTTGAAAAACCATTTCATGCGTTTGCGAATCTTGCAATGCACTTTTGTAAAAGTTGTGGATTATTCTTGTGCTTGTGGTTATTATTTTTAGACTGATAACTTTCCCCGCATTTACAGTAACTCATTTGACGCTGCACGGTTTCTCTATAATTTACAGTAATAGTGGCACTACTTTCTTTGGCTTATAAGGAATTTAGGTGGTCCAGCTTTTCTACACTTGGTGTTTTAGGTTGCTCGGCTTCTCGACAGTTTTGATTCTGGGCAGCATTATATGAAGATAAATTTGTGTCAAAAGTAGTCGTGTTAATATAAGCATATACCTTTTTTTTTTTTTAAGGGGTTATGAGCCACTGTGCCAAGATTAAAATGAAATTTTCCTGTAACAGTAAATCTGGAAAGGTTCAGATGTCCCAGCTTTTCACCAGCTTTGAACGCAACGTCACCTTGAATTTATGGATAAAGTCTCAAAAGTCTTATTCGCAGACAAATCAAATGAAAATCTGTTTTTTGTGAATCTTGCCATACACTTTTGTAAAACTTGTGGATCTTATTATATGCAAAAGACGTCTTGTGTTACGCTTGTGACTATTTTTTTAGACTGATTTGTCTCCATCCCGCATTTACAGTAACTCATTTGATGCTGCACATTCTATAATTTACAGTAAATACATTAGTGGCGCTGCTTTTCTACTTTCTATTTTAGGTGGTGCAGCTTTTCTTACTTTATTTTAGGTTGCTCGGCTTTTAGACAATTTAGAACAATTCTTTTCAGGCAGCATGCTATGGAGATACATTTGTGTCAAAAGTAGTAGTGTTAAGCTAAGCTTGTTCGTTTTAATAAAGCGGTTATTTAAACTACTGTTACAAGTTAGAAAATTGTTTTTTCCCAATAACTGTAAATCTGATAAGGCTCAGATGTCCCAGCTTTTCACTAGCCCTGAACGCAGCATCACGGTGGTGAATTTGAAGCTGTGAAAAAGTCTCATTCACAGGCAAACTATTCATGCACTCATTATGACTGATTCGCCTACAGCAGGTGTATTTGAATGTGCAGATTATGACATGTGCACGTTGAAATGTGTACATTTGGAAAAACTGTTTAAATGCGTTTGCTTGTGAATCTTATTGCTTAAATGAATCTTATTACTGCTCTGTTGCTGTTCATTTCTTAAGTGAGAAGACTGGAAACTATTAAGAGTTAACAACACATTCTTTTGTTTAAAACATATGGCCTAAACTACATTTGATATATTTTGCACTGTTTTCACTACAAGAAAGAAGCCTGATACTTAATTTGTTTTTTATTTTTTTATTTGAAAAAACTCTGGACCTAGTAGTGGAATTTTCTTAATTGAGATTATTTTGTGGTATAGCAGTTTTCAAAATAAATGATGGCAAAAGGACACTATGCTTTTTAAAAAAAAATTCCTATTGCAAGTTTTATACCGAAACCATATTGTGATATATATCGTTATCGCCACCCTTCACAATACATATCGTGATATGTATTTTATGCCATATCGCTAATCCCTAGTTCAAATCACATTGAGCGTCCGCCATTTTGAGAACTTAAGAAAGGAAGGAGAGACAGTCCATGTCACGTCAAGGGGCCTCCCTCCCATTTTTTTTTTTGAGACATGCTTCTCGCTCCCTCACTATCCATCCTTCAGTTCAATCTCATACTGCCATCCAGTGGTCAAAGATATTACACGCAAAACAAATTAAACCAACATTTCATCTTAAATTTGACAGTAATTACTAATTATTGTCAAATTTCAAACAATATTATCAATTATCACAATAATGTCTGAGACAATTAATCGCCCATGCAGCAAAATTTATCGTGACAGGCCTACACACCAATCTTGTTGTTTGCTTGACTATTTTTTGGGACTGATTTGTCTCCATAGCGTAACGTTCCCTGCATTTACAGTAACGCATTTGACGCTGCACAGCTTTTCTACAGTTTACAGGAAATTATTTTAAGTGGCGCAGCTTTTTGAGCATTTATGGTAATTCCCCGGCCTAGTTTTACTCTGCCTCTCCACAGAGACTTGCTGCCAGCCTACGGAGAGATGCAGCTCTGAATAAACAATATGTTGAGAGGAGAAAACTAGCATAGATGTTACTAAAAGATGGTTTTGAACCGTTTCCTTTCTGAACTTTAATTAAAGTTCACATATGTAGAATTACACGCGCATACCTGATGAACTGGTTGCTTTGCGTCAAGGTAAATACTGTTTTTATCTTTTAATATCAAGTGACATTTTATTGTTAGAGCAATAAAAGTGCAGTGTTACAACCTTCAGATGTAAGCTGCTGTTTAAAAACACGTTTTACTCAAACGGTTCAAATAGAAGCCGATAAGCGTTTGATGCTTATCGTGTTCAGTCCAACAAGATAGATTTTTATCTCTGATGTATGTTTTTATGCTTTTTATAAAGCGCTGGGAAATGATTTGCAGAGGCAGAAAATAAAACTTAATTCTTCTGTTGGTTTGACACCAGCGTCTTTATTCACTTGTGCTGATGGACTTGTGACCAGTCCAGGGTGAGCCCCCGCCTGTCCCACAGTGACCGCTGGAGATGAGCATCAGCTGCCCCACCACCCGGAAATGGAAACAAAAGAGGCAATAAATGGATGTATGGGAGGACTATTTTCATCGCTGTCCCAGATGAGCTCCGTGTAATGATTTAAACTGCGCGCTGGTTGTTATCGAGTCTGTCGAGGCACCAACTGGGCTCGGTTTCCTGAATTATTTTTCCATAAAGTTTACATCAGTGGGAGCTCAGTGGCAATTAATTAACTTGTGAAGGAGGGAAACTTGCATGGTGCCACTTGAATAAAACCAGTACAGTAAACACAGCGAGTCGGAGCGGATCAAAGCTGCCTTCGCTGCTCATCGGAGGTTTTTTTTTTTAACGTGTGTGTTCCCTTTTGTCAAGTCTGTTTGCTGGGAGGGTGTTTTTCTGGGTTTGTTAGAAACACGGAAGTCCAGAATAATTAAAAATAAACTCTAATGCAACAAATAATTAATGGCGTCTTTAAGAGTTCAGCAGTCGTAAACGTCCATCTATCCATTTTTGCAATGCACCTGCAGAAGAGACATTCTTCTACCTCAGTAAAACTCTCCAGCTCCTCCCGGGGGACTTCAAGGTGTTTCCAGGCTGTACAAGACCATAACAAGACGAGTTTGGAACTTCCTCACGGTCTTCTCCCGGGTGGAGGTGCCCAGCAGGCCTCCAAACCAGATGTCTGAACCACCTCAGTGGGGATGTCCCTGGTCACCCTACAGAGGAACTCCATTTCATCCGGTTGTATCCAGAATCTTATTCTTCTGGTCATGATTCTAATGTCATGATGGTATAGATGCATCACTAAAATGAGATTTTCCTTTCAGCCCAGCACGGTTTTCACCATGACAAACTGGAGCAACACCCTCTTTACCGCGAGTAAAGCCCCGATCTGTCCATGTTCCGCTCCATTCTTCTGTCACTCATGAAGAAAACAGTTTCTAGGAATGGAAAACCAATTTTTTATGAACCAAAGGTAAAGTTGCTGTACGTCATCAATCTTCTGGAAAGGCAGAGACTGAAAGAACGACAGGAGGTCGCCTCCACCTGCGAGGAGAAAAGAAGAGTCCAAAGTTGAGCCGATCCCTGGCGCCATAAATCTATTCTGTCCAACCGCTTAAATATTCCAATTACCCTTTTTTCTTGGTTAATATGTGAATAAATGATTGGACTCTTTTATATACAATAGTTTGTTGTACTAAATGAAAGAGAGAACACATCTAAGTTTATATAGATTTAAATGGTAATCACGTTTTGTGACCATAAGTAGATTAATTCAGGACATAAATTAAAAGAATCTTACCATGAAACTTAAAACAAAAGCAAAATAATGTATTTTAAAAGCATTTTATGAATTCCCTGTACGTAATGTTATTTGTTTCGTTCAAAACATCCGGTTGGTGTTGGGTGCGACGTGTTTAGGAGTTTAAAGTCAGAGTTTATGACTTCAGCGTGACCTGAAAATTGCTGTTCTTTACTCGGAGCCGGCACCGAGGCTCAACAGCTAGCATATTTAATGGATTCAGTCGACAAAAGATTGTGGCAGTCACCTTGATTCAAAGAAGAGATACCTAATGTTTGTGCTCTGAGCTCCGAGGTGCCTACAGAGTGGAAACCTCTTTATTTTTCCTGTTTCCTTTTTTTCCAGCCCGGCCTATTTTCTCTTCTAAGTGCACATCAAACCGAGCAGCACGTACGGTTTGCGTTGTGATGGAAAGTGCACGTTTGAATATATAGTATAAAAAAAAATAAAATAAATAAAAGGCTGAAAAAAATGGAATACAGATTACCTGTGGCTGGATGGAATACTGTAAGCGACTTGGGGAAATCTTGAAAGCAAAGCTATGACAATACCAGTGAAGATCTGGGTGAGAGCAGGGTGAATGACAATGAGGTTTTTTTTTTTTTACCCATGAGAGATGGCTGACAGAAAGCGCTCTGACATGACATTTCACATTCTCAAAGATCTCAGAGATGAGACGGGCCGAGGGAAAACTCGGGTTGGGTTTTAAAATGATGGGGTTCATAGTAAAATACGTCACGAGTATTGTAGGTCATAAAACGGAGCTACTCGAATCATTTTAGTCTCAAAAGTTCTTTATTCAGGATTAGAGACAAACTAAATAAGATTTAAAGATATTTCTTAAGTAGTTTGCTGCTTTGACTCTTCAAATCCATCAAACCGTAAGATTTGTTTTGGTGCTCCTAAATGGACCAAATTTTACTTTTAATGCCATGTCAGGCCTTGAGGTTCCCTTCACAGGAGGATGACGTTCCTGCTATGCTCACCACAACATGGCCGTAGTTTTCATGAGCTGCTGGGAAATGCCCACTAGGAGGGCAAAAATAGTCCAGCTCCTCCAGCCGTCAAGCCGTGCTAGCCATATGCTAAACGTCTTCAAGCGTAGCTTAGCCAAAATGCAGGATAGCTGCTGTGTTGTCGCACGAATCGACTGCAGAAAAGCCATGTGTGCTTTTAAAGGATTCCACGAGAACGTGGCTACATCGCTTTGACTTTGAAAGACCTCCTTTGGTGTGAAGTCACCCCTGAGATGGCCTCCTCTGTCTTAACCAAGCTTTAAATGCTCAGCCGAGGCACGGCTCCCTCAGGCTTGTCAGGATGCAGCTACATACTAGATTACCGTATTTTCCGGACTATAAGTCACACTTTTTTTCTCTCCATATTTTGGCCAGTCCTGCGACTTATGGTCTGAAGCGACTTATACGTTTTTTTTCCCCCAATTCATGACACAATTTTTAAATGATGCATTAAATGTTCAATCATACTGACAAGAACCAAAGAGTAAACATTACCATTTGCAGCCAGTAGAGGGCCCTCTAGGCTTTTGACAACTATATATATTGTTTTGCTACCCCCTCCCCTCAAACATTCACTTAGAGACAACTGTGAAAAACTTAACACAAGTAAAACGTCCTAAAAAAGCAATGTGGAATGAGATTGGTGTATTTACCGGTTGCTTGTCGGGCTCGTTGGCTTATTATGTTAATTAAGCCTGTTCAGGATCCCAGTTCTGTGTGTTATTGTTATTTCAGATTAAATGTCTGTTCTCGAACTTTGTGAAAGACACTTCTAAATAAATGCAACTTATACTCCAAAGCGACTTGTATATTGTTGTTTCCTCTTCATGAGGCATATTTGACAGATGAGACCTACAAACCGGATTCCAAAAAAGTTGGGACACTAAACAAATTGTGAATAAAAACTGAATGCAATGATGTGGAGAT
>JARVGV010000578.1:26588633-26607015 GCA_031762435.1 Hypsolebias longignatus | reverse complement strand
GGAAGCAGGAGCGGAGTAGGAGAAGGCCCTTTTGCCAAGTTCAGATCTCACTGACGGAACACTGCAGGTAATAATGTGCTAAGAGCGCACGCTGTAGCTGCACTCACGCAGTGACATGTAGGTTGTCAGGTCAAAATCCAAGATGGCCACCACCACATGTATATGAACTGGTCACCCCTATCATTTGAGGGAATATGCTCTCTAGTTTTTACATCTCTTAGAAGTATAGTCTCCTCAAATGACTGGGATCTCCGAAGATTAATCTATGGTGGTCAAGGCCACCATCGACCACCCCCTGGCTCCGCCATTGTGCCTGGTAATGGATAAAATTTTCCCTCTGCTCGTCAGGAGACCATCAGTCTGCGCCGCATCAGACAAATTAGTTGAAAGGGCTAAAATTAGCATAAAAACAGCTAAATAGTAGCTGAAATAGCAGAAAATGCTGAAACGTGCAGAAATGAGCTGAAAGAAGTTAGAATAAGCCCAAAAATGTTGTAGTTAGCAGCAAGAAGCAGAAAGGAGCACAAAACAGCTGAAAAAACCCCCCCAGCTTAGATTAGCTAAAATTTTAAAATTTGCAGAAGGAAGCTGAAAGAAGCTGAAGCAGAACAAAATGTGAAAGGAGCAGTAAAACAAACATCTCAAGATTTGAAGGATGTAAAATGAGCTCAATTCATTTTCTATGAGGTAAAAATGACAAAAGGCTAAATATGTCAAAAAGCTAAAGTTGGAACCAATACCAAACGTTATAGCACCTTTCTCCTGAAAAAGCTGAACGTTTTTGATTTATGATTTGTTGAAATAGCGCAAAAATTGTGCAATGAGAAAGATGCCGAGAAACGTACGGTATAGTTAAAGTAACGAGGTTGAAATATGGAGTAATAAATACAAACAGGATCATAATAGTGTGAATGCTTCATAAGCACTCACACTATTAAAGCCCTTAAAACACTGAACTACTGGGTCATGTTATGGCAAAATAACAAATAAAACTTAAAGTTCAAACCTTTTACACTTGTCTGGATTTGACAAGTTAACATCAAGCAACTCCTTGTATAAACTTCTTTTTTAATGATTGATCGGGACGCAAATAATGAAATAGAAAATATTCAAACAGAAGCCGTCAACTCTCACTAAAGGAGCCCTTTGCTGCTCTTTAAAAGTACATTGTTTTGATCCAGTATAATTTTTTCACTCTACACCAAAGGCAACATTTTATTTATTTATGAGGTAGAAAATCAAAAGCCTAAGTGGTTCCTGCTGTTTAAATCTGAATCTTCCAAACGGACTCCGCACGTCGTACATTTCATTTATTCAGTAAAACGCAGCTCGCTTAAGGCGTCACGTCTTCACAGGTGCTATTTAAAAAGTATAAAGCTCGTCTTTAAACTCAAAGTTTTTAAAACGTTCCTATTAAAAGAACTTTCATGCAGCGTCTAAACTTTTCTTATGGATTAGATAAAAAAGACAAACTTTAATAATAACAACCCGTGACTTTCTTCCCCGCGGTTCTGGGAGGAATAATGGCCGTAGAGTTCTCGTCATACTTGTTGATAAGTTTAAATATTAAATCTTGATATGAAATATGCATCATTATTTTTCCGGGGGGCTTTGAAGTTTATCTGTGTTTTGGCAAACCTTTTGCATTCACTCCACGCACAAACGAACAGAAGAAATTTATCAGCGCGCCGCAGATCAAAGCGATGCGAGGCGAGCCGGTCCGTGTGAGATTCAGGTTAGAGATGAGAGTGATAGATTCTGACGGAGTTCTCCAGGCCCTCCGTGACATGCCCCGCAGGTATGAGCTTCATTTACTGCTGCTCTTTTCCTCAATAAATAAGACTGCTGGTGCCCTACACCGGCTGCAAACTCAAAAACAAAGGACCTCGACTATCAGATTTTTATTATTATTAAAAAAAATATATAAAAAAACTGATTCAACCTGTAAGTCCTGCAAAGCTGCTGTTGCATTTTTTTTTAATCTTCATTTATTACTATCTGCTTTATTTTGTTCTGTTTGACTTGAATCTACTTCAGTTTAAATGTAATAAAACAAAAGTTCCTCTTTTTTTCAGCTCCACCCATCTTCAGCAAAGCCCCGCCTCCTGTGATCGAGGCTCTGGTTGGAAGTCCCATCTCGCTGGATTGCGTTGCTAACGGCAACCCAACGCCAACCATCACCTGGCTGAAAGATGGCAGTGCCATTCAGGGTGTAAATCATCAGGTAAACATAAAAATGTTTTTAAAGCATATCTTGTTTTTATGCAACATTACAATAATAGAGACAATCGGTTTATCTTTTGTTTTTTAGAAATTGTCATTTAATTGCAAGAGGAGTTTTAAAAATTGTTTTTGAATCATGATTTTGTATTTAATCCTAATTTTCAAACTGGGTGCAGAGATTAAATGCAAATTAAGAAGTCATTTTTTTCTTAATGAGTTATAATAAGATATAAAAGTAGGGCAGTGACACAGTTGGTAAAGCTGACGTCTCTCAGCAAGTAGGCTGCCGGTTCAAATCCCGGCCGGAGGCCTTTCTGGTTGGGCTTTTCATATTCTCTCCGTGCTGCGTGGGTTTTCTCCGGGTACTCCGGTTTCATCCCACAGACCAAAAACATGCATGTTGGACTGATTAGTAACTCTAAACTGTCCCTAGATGTGAGTGAGAGAGTGAATGGTTGTTTGTCTCGTTTGTCTCTATGTCCCTGAGATTGACCCAAGACCTGTCCAGGGTGTCCCCCACCAAATAAACGTGTCTCAACAGTGATATGGGATATGGGCATAAGTGACCCCCGTGACCCGAAAAAAGGAGTGGGTAAAGATGATGGGTGGATTGATGGAGTTATGAAAGTCATCAAAACCACTTTAACACTACTACTACTACTACTACTACTACTACTACTACTACTACTACTACTACTACTACTACTACTACTACTACTACTACTCCTCCTCCTCCTCCTCCTCCTCCTCCTCCTCTATTATTACTCTGCCATTCACAACTACAACTGCTATTACCACTACTACTACTACTGCTACTACAACTATTTGGAGGTTGTTGTAGTAGTTAGTTGCTAGTGGTAGTAGCAACTATAACTACAACAACTACTACTGCTACAATTATTACCACTACCACTACTACTTACTGGCAGAAGGGCAGATTATTGCCAATTTTTCAATAAGTAGTTTAAACACAAAGAAATTGAGAAACCCTTCATATTTCCAGTACATCTTAGAGACCCCCTCCCAAATGCACTTTAATTAGTCTCCAGCAGTCGCAGTCCAGTGAGACGCTGGTTTTAGTTATTCTAACCACATCTACCTGCTGGAAGTGCCTTAGGCTCTGGAAACGCTACAGCTACCTGCTGCTGCTCTTTGTGTTCGCAGATGATGTGGTAAAGAATTCTACAAAAAGTAACCATGTTGTGTGCAAGTGACCGCAACTTAAATGTTTATAAACTAACATTTGTAAGAACGGCTGAGAAATGGAAGTTTTTGAGCAATTTTTAAATCTTGTTTTTCTTTTTTGGACTAGCCATTAGCTCATCAATCCAGCCAAAATTCAACAACATTTTCAAACTGAAATCGTTCTGATCCATGTACGACAGATAAAATACTTACTGTTCATAACCTTCCAACAGAACCCCATTTCAACAAATGTGAACTATGGCGTTAAGTATTTTAAATAATGTTTTTAAAATTTTAAATAACTGCGAATCTCTTGACATTTTTCAACTTATCGATATAAATAAGATTTATCTTTTATTGCTAGATGTTAAAGTTAAAACAAACAAACAAACAAACAAACAAACAGAAATACATCCTTCAACTTTAAAATGAGTCTAAATCACTTCAGAGATTTATTATGTTTTAATGCTGTTGTTCTGCTTTGATGTTTTTGCCTTGAAATAAAGGTAAAGAGCCTGAAAATGTTCTGTTCTGTAGCAAAATTATAATTTATCCAGTTTTTCATTTAAAAATTAAACACAAGCTCTTGGTGCTCAATTATTATTATTATTATTATTTTATTGTTTTTTCAAAGAAAAAAATTATTTGAGAAATTCTGCATCAAACTGCTGGAGCAGGTAATACTTTTATTTGTTGTTTATTTGTATTTACATGTATTGTTATTTAATAATTGAATAACTAAGAGAAGCTGCAGGAAACGTTTGAATAATTAAAAGTAATTTTGCCTTAATAAAAGTAAAACAACTTAACCATCACCTGAACATTTTTATTAACCTGAAGCCTGGGATCTTGAGACTATTTAATTTAATTTAATTTAATTTAATTTAATTTAATCTGACAATAATCGGAATTGTGCATCACCAAAATGCCCATATGAGTAACAATGCTTTTATTTGTGTGCCTGTTAGCACAATATCTCATAAACCACTGGATGAAATTGCAAAAAAATGGAGAAACTAATTACTGGCTGCACATCTACAACTGATTAACTTTTGAAGTTTATCCAATTCAAGGTGGCTAATCACATTTTGCTAACGCATAATTGGCTAAAATTCATCGAATTTCATTCTAATTTTCATCCACTGAAGTTAACCTCGTTTATCTGTTAGCAAAATATCCTAAACCACTGGACTGCCCGGCGTCCTCATATGAGGACATATATTTTTTTCATCATAGGATGCTGAAATTTAGTTTTTAGAGTTATTGGGACTTTCTGACCTCAATTTGCAAAGAAAAAAATATAGAATTTAAAGTTAAACCTACTATTCTCATGTGAGGACATTTGTTTTTCTAAAACTACTTCCTGTACCATGACAGTCTATAGTTATTTAATGCAGTGGTTCTCACATTGGAGTCCCCGTACCCCTGGGGGTCCATGAGCTGATGCTTGGGTGTCTTAAACATATATTTTTTTTTCTACAAGCACATAGATGTTTAAAAACTTGTTAAAATACACCAAAATGCAGGAAATCACACCCACTTTCTTCAAAAATTACTGGGGGAGGACTCCCAGATGCCCCCAGCCCCATTGACCTGTTTACAAATGAAGCCTTGTTACTTGGTACGACTGCTGTTAAGATTCTGTTCAGTTTTATGTCAAGTTTTCTGTAATAATTTGAGAAGTGGCGATACATTTATCATGTTTATTATGTGAATAAGTAAAGTTTTAAAGTTGTTTTTGATGCTGTTAGTCTTCTAGAAACTGTAACTTTTGGAAGTTGACTTTAATTGTTAATTTAGTGTGTATTGAATGAAAAATACTCCGTTTAAAAATATAAAATTTTAAAACACTATTAAAGAACAGGTTTATGCTACACAAATGGAATCTATTGCATTAGAGAGACGAACTGAAGAAAGTTATTTAATACACATGAGCATCATGAGGATGTCCCTGAAATGTTTCACTGTAAGAGCTCCCTGAACCCAAAACGTTCGAGAACCCCCTGATTTAACGTATGAGATCCTACTAATCCCAAGAGAAAGAGAAAATGTACACCAGATAAAAGCTTGGGTCTCAGGAGGTTTTATGAAACTGATCATATATCTACAACTGATTAAATTTTAGAACCAATCAAATCCAATATGGCTGCAGCAGCTATGTAGAGTTATTAAACACAAACATGGCTGTAGCTCGTTTAAATATTGAACTAAAACTAAGGTGACCAGATTTCTGAAATTAAATCTGGGGACGTTTCCAGCTCAGAGTCAAAAAGTAATAAAATGTTATCAAGAAGAAATAAAAAACGTGGACAGTTACGTTTTAATTAATTTTTGCATATTCATTCATGTTTTAACAACAACAAAAAAAAAAAAAAATCAAATAGCAGCAAGAATGTGCCTCTCCACACACATTTCATAAGAATAATAAAATAATAGTACGGTAATAGTAAAAGCATTGGTGTCAAACATTTGTAATGTGGGAGGTGGGGGGGTCACTGGTGGGGGGGTCTGGGGGTCCTCCCCAAAAAAGTTTGAGTAAAATATGTCACTTGATGCATTCTGGTGTATTTGAACAAGTTGTTAAACATCCACGTTTATCTAGAGAAGTAAAACTTGATTCAATAACTATTTTCAAGAGCATCAAGAAGTCAAGTCAGATTGAAACTTGTGCCATCAGAAGCCGAATTTGAATTGCTGTTTTGAAATTGAATTTAATGGTTTGAAACTGAATTCATTTGCTTTCAAAATTCAGTTTTGTCATTCAGTTTCAATTTCAAAATTCAATTTTTTGTGTCACATCCAGGCCCTAATCAAACGCAGATTGACAGATTGACGTTTCAAGTCAGTGAAACTTCCTTCTTTTATAAGAAAGGAATCAAACAGGTCTCTCTTGAAAACGATTCCTCGTGATTCAGTGAGACTAACCTGTATAAATAAAGGTTCAATGGAATGAACGAATTTTGAATAAAACAATTATGTAAAAATAGAAAATGCATTAAAATCATAAATAAATGTGTCTCAACAGTCAGGTTTAGCAGAGTAATTTAATTAGTAATTAGTTCTGTGTCAGTGAGTCCCATGATGTCAATAAAATATATACATTTTTATTACTCAAGAGTTTTGGGTTCGGTAATTTGTTGACGGTCCCTGAGCAAACATTTGCGACTCACGGGAGGAGCAGACTGAGCACAGCTGACCGAACTCAGACTTCCTGCATTGGATTGAACAAAAGGAAGACTCTGCTGAATCAGAGGAACATAACTATCCAATGTCCAACGTAAAACAAACTAACTTCACCATGGACGACTTCTTCTTCTGTTTAGAAGGCGGCACACTCAGCTCTTCTTCTTCTGTTTGTAACATTAACAGCAGCACAACCAGCCACAGCTGCTGTGTGCAACGTACTCACACTTTTTACATAGCTAACGTAATAATAGTCTGCATGCAACATTTTTATCTCATTCATAAAACTCTAAAATCTGGGACATTTCAGGGGACAGCTTTAGCCGAGGACAAGTTGTTCAAAACGGGGACTGTCCTCGGAAATCGGGGACGTCTGGTCACCCTAACTAAACTTTGTGTGGTGGTAGCTGAGAGTTCTTGACAACACTTCATAATTAGTTTGCCATGAAAGATGATTTTTGATCTGCAGACATTCAACAGTCTGCTGCTCCTCTGAGCCGCAGAGGTTTGCTTAGGGACCGTCCACAAATTACCGAACCCAAAACTCTTGAGAAACAAAAGTTAAGATGCTAGGCATTTGATAAAAATGTTTTTCTGGAGCCAAAAATTAATGGAATGTTCAAAACCAGCTGAAATCTTGTGTTTGGAGCCAGTTGGACATAAAACATCAGAGGAAACACTGAAAGATGTTGTTTATTTCAAAGTATGCTCCGTATTCGTTTGTGTTTTTATACCTGTGTCTCTGTCTGCTCATATTTATCAGGGGGGAGTGTTATCGCTGCCGACAGCGACCGCACAGTCGTCAGGGCTGTACACCTGCCACGCCTCCAACTCTGAAGGAAATGTGACGCATGTGACTAAAGTCAAGGTCAAAGGTCAGTTGTTTTCCACTCGTCTCTGTCCGTTCATTGTTGCTTTAAAAGCAGAAGTGTGTGCGTGGCCGACCGCCTTAAAGAGGACATGATTTACATTTGTGTTTCTTCTTCTTGCGTCAGACAAAAGAGCTGTCATGGAAACCCAGACTGAAGTCGGCCCTTCCCTCCTTGTTCGGTTTTATTTTGTAACTTAGGAAAATGTGCTAAAATCATAAAGCAAACACGACGTCATGTCTGGGGTTTAAAAGAAGAGCCGTGTTATGAGGTTGTGTGTTTTGCTTCCAGACTGCAGGTGATCACATAACATTTTTTTTTCTTCTGTTTTTAAAAAAACAGGTTTTAATTAAACTTTCAAAATATAATATTGGGATTTACTCCTTCAGTTAATCAAAAATAAAGATGGCCACCACCGGTGATTAATCACTATAGTCATAAATGAGCAGGACTCCGATGTTTCCACATCTCTAAGAGACTTTAAGTGTTTTTTAACCGAGTGGTTTTTTTTTTTTTTTTGGGCTGATGAAATTAAACCTTTATGTTTTTGGTGCAAGATGTTCAAGTGGGCAGGAGTTGCACTGCGGAGAACAGAGGCAGGTGTTTGGTTTTGATTGTTCGAGGCAGCACAGAGTGAAGGACCCTGGCGAACTGAGGGAACACTTTTATACTTCACCAGGCACAGGTGGAGCCAGGGGGTGGCCAATGGTGGCCGTGGCCACCATAGATTAATCTTGGTCCGGTCCCGTCATTTGTGGCAACTATACCTTTAAGCTATTTAAAATCTAGAAAGCGTAGTGTCTTCAAAGGATTAGGGTCACCAGCTTAGCAAGTCATCTTCCTCCATATCAATCTGTCTACATCTTCTGTCCTCACTCAGCTACCTCCATGTGTCTCTATCTGCATCCATACATCTCCTCTTTGGAATACTCTATCAATTCATCCAGATCCTTCCATAATGCATCTTTCTCCTCCACATCACATCAACCTGTGGACCATAGCCACTGACAATGTTTAGCATCAGACCTTCTACTTCTATCTTCAAACACATCACCCTATCTGACACTCTTTTCACCTCTACTACATTCTTTGACAACTCCTCCTTCAGAACCACCCCTACTTCATTCCCCTTTCTATCCACACCGTGGTAAAACAGTTTGAACCCTGCGCCAATGCTACAAGCGTTGCTGGTCTTATTGGTCATTTGGACACATGAACCTTCTACCTTCCTTCTCTGCATCATACCAGCCATTTGCCTGTCATTGTCCACACCACCTTCAGTCCTACATTCTTGACTTTCTACTAACAATAGTCCAGTTTCCACCAGTACCCTTTGTGTCAACAGCATCATGATTTTTAGTGGTGGTGGCCATCTTGGATTTAGACGTGACAATCCTTTTTGAAAGGAACTTTTCCTACACCTAGAAGTTATCATGCTCACATGTACGGACAGATAGTGTTTCCACTTCCTGCTGCACGTTTTGCTCCGTGACAAAAAAGTCTGCATTCCATCGGTGAATTTTATTTTCATTGAAATTAATTGTATATGCTCAAAGACACGTGTTATTTAAAAAAAGCGTCACTGAGTGGAAAAAGTCGACAGATTTCTGAGGGTTCTGGTTACAGATTTAAAGTCCACTTTAACAGCACACAGATGAAAAATATGCAAATGAGCAGCTGTGTGTCACTGGATTACACCGACACAGCTCTGCGCCACGCACTGCTGCAAATTTATTTCTGACTCGTTCTTTTACTCCTACTCCAACTCCTACTGCCGCCTTGTCCTCAGGAGGAGCAGGTCTCAGCTGCAGCTTGTAACGCACGGGAGACGTGCACGGAGTCTCATCAAGGTTTAACTTTGTTTCTCAACCTCGCAGTCACATTTTTTGACTAATAATCCTCCGAAGGGCACATGGTGTAAATCACTTGATCTGAGGTTTGGCTGTGTTGTCCTGCAGCGCTGCCACACGAGTGGATTAACAAAAACTAATATCTGATTAGATTAAGAGGCTCTAAAAGCTTTTACTGACCTCCAACACACCCATCACGTATGTGGGATTATAAATGTGATGTGTAACGACTGCTGCAGGGATTATCTGAATGTTGATGTAGAAAAGGTTGTTTATTAGCTCTTTGCTGAGAACGCGCATGTTGGCAGGGCAGATGTGCGCGTCAGAATATTCAGATTTTATACATTTACCTAAAACGTTCTTCAAACAAATTGTGTTTTTCTAGTTGACCTTTTGTCTTTGTTTGAAATTGGCGCATTTATCAACTTGACTGTTTAAAAAAAAAAAAGGTGCAAGTTTGCACTCCCAGCTTTCATTAAATGTTTAGCTGCAAGGCTTTAATAATTTCAAATACATTTTCAGCGTTACGTTTAGAGCAAAAAGGCAACTGAAGGTGTTCTCACACGTTCAGGATGCAGAACCTGCCGGGTGCCAAAAGTTGAGGGGGGGGGGTGCAAAAAAATTAAATATCTGCTGTGCATAGTTTTTTTTTTTAATTTACATTTTGTTCCTTTAGTTTAGTAAACTGGACACAAATTGGCATTGATGACTGTGTTGCAGGTGTTGTGTATAGTTTAGTGTAGTGGGGGAAACAGAGGCGACGATTGACCTTATTACAGTTGACTAATGCACGTGCATAAAAACAATCACAGAACATGCCCCCAAATTGTTTTTTTGGCTGTTTTAATGAAATATAAATGTATTTGTAATTTAATGTTTAGTTACTTTTATGTTGTGCGTGTGACGTGCTGTGTTGCTGTGAAACGGCATTAGATATGAACATTTATCGTAATTTAAGATGCTACTTTTTTCACAAGCTTTGAACGCTGCGACTTACACAACGCTGCAGCTAATTTATGATTTTTTTTTTTTTAACAAGCTAACAAGCTTCATGCTGCCAAAACATTTAGCCTCATCATACCCAGGTGCTCACATAGCTGCCCAATACACGTCTCGCTTGGGAGGTGGGTCCTCGCGACTCAATAGTACATGGACTGTACTTATATAGCACTTTTCTGTCTTATCCAGATACTCAAAGTGCTTTACACCATCTGTGCACTCATTCACCCATTCATACAGCACTCTACTTTTTCCCCCAAAGTATACAATTTATAGAAACACAATAGTATAGCACCCACTGAATGAGCTAAACGTTTCGATAAATGAATGGTTAAAATTCAGAAGTTGATGGATTATCAATAGTGTAGAAATACCCCCAGGATAAAAGTTGTCAAAATAGTTTTCCTGTTTACATTTTTAATTGTGATTTCTCCTAAATAATAAAGGTTGTTAAAATTAGAACTGTAGGTAAAAGCTGCAAACGTCTAGCTGAAAGGAGCAAAATGGTTCCTAGAAGCTAAAAGTACCAAAAAGGCTAAAAGCAGCAAGTATGCTGAAGCAGAATTCAAAGATGGCAATGTTAAGGGTTTTTGAGAAACGTGTGTTTTCATTAGTGGTGATTTTAGCTTCTTTTTGGGGGGCTGCTCAAGCACCTCTAAATTTTAACTCCACACCCCTAAAAAATTAAGAAACCGTCATTAGGATTTTGTAAAAAAAAAACTCAGTTCTCAAACCTTAGATTCACTAAAATATTGAATAAATATTGAGTAAATATGGAATAAATGATGACACTCTTAAATGGAGCAATAAAATCAGTTTGTTTTTTTTTTTGGTACAAGTCGGATCCTCAACACCACCTGTCAATCAATCCACTAGGCTTGACCAGTCAGCGATCTGTTTGTCACAAAGTGAAACACCCCTCACCTGCAGGAGCTCCAATATGTAACAAACGCGATGCATCAGTGGCGACGCATAATAGATGCGACATATTTATGGATTTTTTCCACTTTATTAGACATATTGGGACTGATGTGACTTAAGGGCACTGCAACGTGCACGGCAGAAAATACAGTACTCTATTCAAAATTTTCTGGGGGAGGACCCTGGTAATAATGTAGGAAAATATTTGTAAAAGCTAATTTTTTTTCCCAAAAGTATACAATTTATAGAAACCCAATAGTATAGCACCCACTGAATGAGCTAAACGTTTTGATAAATGAATGGTTAAAATTCAGAAGTTGGTGGATTATTAATAGTGTAGAAATACCCACAGGATAAAAGTTGTGTCAAAATAGTTTTCCTGTTTCACATTTTTAATTAGGCATCAAGTTTGGGTTTAAAATCTGACCCTAACCCTGCACACATCAGGCAAAATGTAGGATTTGAAAAACAAACATTTAAAAATAGGCCTGGCTATTAAACGTGACACAAGCCAAACAGTTGTGAAGGAGGAAGACGTGCACTCGAGCCGACGCCTCACAGGGAAACGAACCGTACCGTGCGGACACGAGAAACTGGGAGGAACGAAGATCGGGGCGAAACTAATGAGGGCAGAGCCGACAATCTCACGAGCCTGAAATCCAAAATGACGAATAAAATCAAAGCATGACACCTGTGGGAAGTGATCAATCAAAAATAAGCAACTTGAGCTGTAAGCCCTGACAGCAAGGAGACGGGATGTATTATTTATAGCTGTGTGGACCTAGAGCGAGTGGCTTTCAACCATATTTTACACACAGTAGTTGTTGCTTCATACCTGGTCGTATTAAAAAAAAAAACAAAGGAATAATTTATTGTGATATTAGCTGCAAACATAAAGTTTAATCTGGACATGTTTTAAAATGTCTGACCGCTCTTTTCAAAATTTGGAACTATGAGATTTTGTTTTCTGTTTTCATCACCCGTTACTATGTAATGTAGACTAGAAACACACCAGTGTGTTGTCAGTTAGCAAAATATCTAAGGAACCAGTGGACAGATGTTACTGGGACTTTCAGGACATCAGTGGGCGTACATCAACAGCTGTTCCACTTTTAGAGTTAATCAAGTTCACGATGGACGTCATAGCTAAAGGAACTAACTCTGTGAATATTACAGCTGTTGAGCTAGAATCTAGAATGGTAGTAGCTGAGAGTCATCACCGTCAGACACTCTGAACTATTGGATTGTATGAGATCTTAGTTTAAAACTGGGAGTCCTTCCACAAATGTAAATGTGAAGGCTTTCACTATTGTGATCCGTTTTTCTTCTGTATGTTTTTCTGCATCTTTTTCCTCCTGCAGTTTTCAGCTTTTCAACAAATCATAAATCAAAACATTCGGCTCTTTCAGGACAATCCTGCTATGACTTTTGGTGTTGGTGCAACTTTAGCTTTTTGAAATATTTAGACTTTTCTGCCACTTTTTTCCTCATAGAAAATGAATTGAGCTCATTTTACATCCTTCACATCTTTAGATCTTTTTACAACCTTTTGCTGCTCCTTTCACATTTTGTTCTGCTTCAGCTTCTTTCAGCTTTCTGCTGCAAATTTAAAAATTTTTTTCAGCTACTTTCAGCTAATTTCTCACTTGTTCTTTGATACTTTCAGCTTCTTTCTCCTAACTAGAACATTTTTGTAGTTCTAATTTCGTTATGCTAATTTCAGCTTGCTATGCTCCTTTCAGCTTTTTCTGCTATTTAAGCTACTATCTAGCTATGTATGCTAGTTTTAGCCTTTTCAGCTAATTCCAAATTTTTTGCATTAATTTCTACTTTTTTCAGCCCAATTCAGCAAAAATGTGCTCTCTCTGCTTCCTTCTGGTAAATTAAGCTTCTTTCTGTCTTTTTAGCTACTTTTCAGCTGTTTTTTGCTTATTTCAGCTGTTTTCAGATAATTTCCACTTTTTGTGCTAATTTCTGTTATTTTCAGGCTAACTATGAAATTATGCCAATTTCAACTCGTTATACACCTTTCAACTTTTTTCTGCTCTTTCAGCTACAATTTAGCTCTTTTGATTATGCTTTTTTTAGGCAACTTTTTCAGGTAATTCCACATTTTTAGCTCATTTGAGCTCTTTACACTTATAGTGGTTTTAGCGTCTTTCTGCCATTTTCAACTGCTTTTCAGCTATTTAGCTAATTTCAGCCTTTTTAAGCTAATTTTTCAAATTTTGTGCTATTTCTGCTAATTTAAACCCAATTCATCAAATGTTCTCTCTGCGTTTTTCTTCTAATTTAGGCCTGTTTTTCCCATTTCAGCTACATTTCAGCATGTTTTTTAGCAAATATCAGCTGTTTTTCACTCACACTGCATTTTCACAGGAAATGTAATTTCTGTAGTTAATTTTTTTCTTCTATTACATTTTGAAAACAACTGATTTTGTCTTCTGCTTGTCTTTAGGTCCACCTGTCATTGTCGTCCCTCCTAAAAGCACCACCCTCAACATGTCCCAGAATGCACTGCTGCAGTGCCAAGCGGTGGCCGACCCCCCCAACATGACCTACGTGTGGCAGAAAGGTGGAGAGAACGTGCATCACATCGAGTGAGTGGAGCATCGTTGAACTTTAAAATCTGTGCAGGAGGAGGAAACGTTTTAGAAGAGTTGATGTTTCAGCTGCTCTCTGTGGAGGTTCGCCTCATGTTCTGCCTCATGGAGCCGAAAACAACTTAAAAGTAGCTAAACGTGAAATTAACAGGGTGTGCGAGTAAAAACTGATTCATCAGTTTGATGAAAAAAATCTAAATGTTGCAGCATCATGATGAAACGTTAAGTTTTCATTCTTCTGGAAATTTCATCACAAGTCCCCATGGAGGGAGGGAGGAAGAGAGGAAGGAAGAAAGAGGTGGAGGGAGGGACGAAGGAAGGAAAAGAGGAAGAGAGGGAAGGAGAAGGAAGGAAAAGAGGAAGAGAGGAAGGAAGAAAGAGGTGGAGGGAGGGACGAAGGAAGGAAAAGAGGAAGAGAGGGAGGGACGAAGGAAGGACGGGGATGAAGGACGGAAAGAAAAGAGGAAGAGAGGGAGGGATGAAGGACAAAAAAGAGGAAGAGAGGGAGGGATGAATGAAAAAGAAAAGAGGAAGAGAGGGAGGGATGAACGAAAAAAGAAGAGGAAGAGAGGGAGGGATGAAGGAAGGAAAGAGGAAGAGAGGGAGGGATGAAGAAAGGAAAGATGAAGAGAGGGAGGGATGACGGGAGGGAGAGAGTGAAGAGGGGGAGGGACAAAGAAAGAGGGAAGGACAAAGGGAGGAAGGAAGAAGGGAGGGAGGGAGAGAGAGGGAGAGACTAAGGAAGGAAGGAAGGAAAGGGGAGGAAGGTATGAAAGGAAGGAAGGGAGGGAGGAAGGGAGAGAGGGAGGGAGGGATGAAGGAAAGATGGGAGGGAGGAGAGGACCATAAATATGAAAAGGTGATGTAATGGGATTTTTACACTTGCTATTTTAAAGGGATATGTCATATTTTGTGAAGTAGAGCTCTGTGGAAATAAACAATGAATGTCTTACCTGTTGTAGATGGCTCTTGGAATGATCTCAGTTTCTATAAATAGTTTAACTCTGACCAGATTGATGAGCTAAAGGCTAGTCTGAGTAGGGACAAGACCAAAGTGGATTGTTCTCATCCTACCCAAACACCAGGCTGCACTCAAACATGCTACAGCTTGCTGCTGCTGCTGCTGTTTGAGCTATCAAGTATTTTTAGGTTAATGCATTGTGTTATATTTTATTTATTGTTGTTCACTTTATTTTATTCAGTTTAAACCAGCTGAACATTTAGTTAACGTAAAATATAAAATTCAAGGTTTGTGTCTTGAACGGTGAAGATCAGGGTGATAAAACAGTGAATTAAAAACAAAAACAGGTTTGGCCACGTCAGTGGAAAAACCTCCCAACTGTCAAACTTTTGACTGAAAATAAATTCACCTCTTGAATTAAAACAGGCCTGAATAAATTTAGGGCGATGAGTTGTTTTCTGTTCCTGTTCCACAGTTTGACTGCGGCGAGTCGGCCCTGCCACACGCCTGGCAACAAAATAATCAACTGTTTTTATTTTAGCCACATTCCTCTTGTTTGTCTGCAGTAAAACTGTGCAGGAAGAGAGGAAGGGAGGAAGAGGAAGTGGGGGAGGAGGGATGAAAGAAGAAAGGGAGTGAGGAAGAGAGGGAGGGAGGAAGAAAAGGAGGGATGGAGGGAGGCCGGGAGGAAGAGAGGGAAAGATGAAGGAAGAGGGAGGAAGATGCAGGGATGAAGGAGGAGGGAGAGAGGGAGGGATGAAGAAGAGGGAGGGATGAAGAGGGAGAGAGGGAAGAAGAAAGGGAGGGATGATGAAGTCCAGCTCTGAAGAAGTTCTGGTTTTAAACTCCTCCAGTTTTGACCTGGTGAAGCTCCTGAAGGAAACTTCTTGAACGAGCAGCATGAAGGTTGAGTTGCTCTGACTTCCAGATGTTCAGATCATTCAGCTCAACAAGTTGAAATAAAAAAGGTTCAAGACAAAACACCTGGACTTGATTTAGTAGCTGAAGATGTTTCATCTGAGGAGCTTTCTCAAGTCAAAGAGAGAGAGAGGGTCGAGGTGTTCTGCGTGCAGACGTCTTCTGCTACAAAATAAAAGCCCAGTGTTCTTTATGCAGACATCTTCAGCTACAAAATAAAAGTCCAGTGTTCTTTATGCAGACATCTTCAGCTACAAAATAAAAGTCCAGTGTTCTGCACGCAGACGTCTTCAGCATAAATTAAAAGTCCAGTGTTCTGTACGTTGACGTCTTCAGCTACAAAATAAAAGTCCAGTGTTCTTTATGCAGACATTTTCAGCTACAAAATAAAAGTCCAGTGTTCTTTATGCAGACGTCTTCAGCATAAATTAAAAGTCCAGTGTTCTGTACGTTGACGTCTTCAGCTACAAAATAAAAGCCCAGTTATTTTTGGCTTGAACCTTTTTTTGATTGTACCATGTCCTGGATGACGGAGCATCTTCACCAACCTCAGCAACACCGATCTGTCGAGCAGTCCCTGGAAAAACTGTGGGCTTCAGAGTTATAGGAGCTCATTTCCACGCGCTGGCTACAGCTGATGGCAGCACTGGGAACCAGATGTTGGTTCAGAAGGCTGAGTCTGCAACGATCGTCCGTCTTCGCTCGGCTTCGTGAAAAGGCCGCACCCAGCTGTGACTGAAAGAGCTGTGAGGATCTGATTCAATTCTCTTCACATGTTCTTTCCATCAGCTCTTTGATCCACTTGCCATCTCGGACAACACGCTGAAATAAACTCGTCATTAAAACCGATGAAAATGTTCTGCAGAGCCGGAGAAATGGAGGATTTGTGTTGTCATTTCTGTCCTTTCACAGTTTTCATGGTGCTGAGCTTGAGTTGAACCAAAACAATGACTGCGTTCAGAAAGTGGTTAATTGGGATGGATGATGTTTAGATTTACTGTCAACGCGTCTAATGAACCAAAACTCCAGATGAGATTTGGTCTGTAAAACTGATTGCACAATAATTTTGTGTTTTTCTTTGTAAGAGTGACGGCACCGCTCCTTCTACTTTAGCAGGAACAGAATCCTCGACCTCCATCTGTGCGCAGCCGTGAAGAACTCGGGAATTAAAAAAAAAAAATTTAAAACCTCCTCCACGTTTTGAGCGACTGTTGACTCGACTAAACCGTGCCGGCTGGATTGTCTCCTCCTTGCTCTGAAGTTCACCCTGGACGTCTCTCCCCGTGTGTGTTTGTTTTGAAGGTATCTGAAGTCTCGTGTGAAGATCATGGTGGACGGAACTCTTCTGATCTCCAGCCTCATCCCGGAGGATTCTGGGAACTACACCTGCGTTCCGACCAACGGCCTGTTGACTCCGCCGGCGGCCTCTGCCGTCCTCACGGTGATGCGTACGTACATTAACGTTGGTCAGCGAGAGCACGACTGTGGTGTTGCTATTTTAACGGTTGAATTATGTATTTTAAAACGTAAGTAACAAAAACTGTGAGGTTTTAAAAAGTTCAGTTTGATTCTTATGAAGCTCTTCATTGACGTCATCTCTGGCCAATCAGTGGCCTGCATTCTGCTGACGCTGGAGCGTAGGGACATGAAAGTGGGTGGGACCACGAGCTGAACAAGCTGGGCCAACACGACCAGGGCCGAGTGGAAACGATGTAACCAATATGGCTCCTCTCAGTTTGGGAGTCCACTACGTAATCAATTTTTTTGTTTTCTTTTCCGCAGCTAATTTCAAACTTCAGCTATCTGGCAAATATATATTCATAAATAAATCGAGAGCGGCACGATGGTGCAGTTGGTAGAACTGCCGCCTCTGAGCGAGAACGTTGTCTGATTGAATCTCAGCCTTTCCGAGCACGTTCGCTCTGTGCTGTGTGGGTTTTTCTCCGGGTACTCCAGTTTCCTCCCACAGACCAAAACGTGCATGTTAGGCTGCTGGGTGACTTTGAATTATCCCTGTGTGTGAGTGAGAGAGAATGTTTGTCTCATGTTGTTTGTGAACGATGAGTTAAATTAGAAATGTGTGATTTCAGCAGAAGACAGTTTAATCATCCGAAGACATCGTGTAGGATTCTGTCAGGATGAGCGGTGCCTTCGATGCTAGGTCTTCAGCTTCGACGTCTTGTCGAAGCTCCAAAATTCATGTTTGAAACCCCTGCCTTTGTGTAAAAAAAATGTTTTATCTGCAACAAGAAGCTGAGAACTTGTTTACTGATTTATTTATTAATTTTTTTATTTAAAAGCTTTGTGTGAAAAATGCTAAAGAGCTCAAACAACAAACCGTAGAAAGGAAGGAGAGACGGCCCATGTCACGTCAAGGGTCCTCCCTACCATTTTTTCTTAGAGATACGCTGCTCGCTCCCTCACTGTCCATCCTTCGTTCAGTCTTATACTGCCATCCGGTGGTCAAAAAAGTCGCTACATGCAAAACAAATTAAACATTTTTTCTTAAATTTTATTTTATTTAAACTTTATTTAACCAGGCAAATCCCAATGAGGTTGCATATCTATTTTGCAAAGGAGGCCTGGGCCTGAAGGTACTAATTATTGTCAAATTTCAAACAATATTATCGTTTATCGCAATAATTTCTGAGACAATTAATCGCCCAGCAA